>CAIGRP010085900.1:0-27733 GCA_903798385.1 Fraxinus cuspidata | reverse complement strand
AAAAATATCCACAAGACTTCATATCACGCTAACAAGACCTTCAAAATAATACAACCCCTACAATGTACAGGCAAAAAACTAGTATTTATAAAAGCGTGTAGATGTAAGATCTTAAATTGATAAAGATATATTATTGATTTCATGATTATAAGTTTGCTCTTTACGTGGCCTGTAGACTAACCACCGTTGCACACAGACTTGGCCATGTCTTATCCACTCGCAAATAATCAGCAAATTCTCAAATCCACCAACCCGATCTTCTCTGCCATTTCTTCACTCTCCCACCATAGAAAATAAATCATCGATAAAACTATTACAGAAAAAAATGTCAGTATCATCATCACCTTCTTTCCCATGCTTCAAATTTCGCAATCCTTTGTCATCTTCTTCATCTTCACCTTGTTCATCGTCATCATCCGCTTTTAGATTCTCTGCATCCAATCCTACAACCATTTTTACCATCAGGAACTCTCAAGCTGAAGGCCCTTTTAGAAGACCGGTGGCTCCTCCACCTGTAAAGCCAGTTCCACCATCGGCACCAATTTCGCCATCTCCGGTCACTTCTCCTCCTCCTCCGCCTACTCCAAGTGCACGAGTGGCGGTGGCGGATAAGAATGTGATTACTTTGGAGTTTCAGAGACAGAAGGCTAAGGAGCTGCAAGATTACTTCAAGAAGAAGAAGCTTGAAGAAGCTGATCAGGGTCCTTTCTTTGGGTTCATTGGCAAGAATGAAATTTCCAATGGCAGGTAATAATCTTCTCTCTCTGCTTATGTTTCAATTTTCATGATCATATTTTGTGGAATTGGATTAGGACTCATAAATTAAGCCCCTGTTTGTGCTCCATTTTAACTTTAATACTATCTCTTTTCTTTTCCATCTTTTTCATCCACACATTCTCAAAATAATAATTAAAAAAAAAAAAATCCTATTCCCAAAATACATTTTCCCCAAAACCTGGTTAAAATGGAGCCCAAACAAGGGCTAAATATAATTCGGATTACTGAATCTTGATAGAAATTTAGTTATTGAATAATGAACTGAAGATATATAATTGAGATGAAAATTATTCACCCCCACGTTACTTCTTGGAAATCATATATTCTTGGTGCCCAATAGACTTTGCTCTAGACTTGATTGCCAAATGATCCCAACTCCTTAGTTGTTTCTGGGCTGCTAACATTTACTGTATTAGCTAAGTCAGAAGCCCTTGCTAAATGAAACTTATACTGCTTATACAATGGTTCTAACAAGCTTCTAATAGTTGCACTTGGCAAAAATCTTTGTGATCATCATTCTGTTTTCACTCTGCAATTAATTTACACAGGAAATTGTTGGTTCACTACTTGGAAAACATTTAGGTCTGATTGCTAAGTGTTGCTATATGCGCTCCATAATAGCCTCATGCACTTGTTAATGCTTAAGCTTCTTTTAAGGATTTTAATAATTATCGATGTATATATTGACTGTGAACTTTATATAGGCCTATATTGAAGAAATACTTGGAGTTGTTTGAATTTGTTGTTAGAATGGTGATCAATGATCATGAACAAACATATTAAAGAGACTTGAAACTGGGGATTTATCTTCGTTCTTAGGATGATTGAGATTGTGCCTATTTTTGTTCAATTTTAATTGTAGTGTAGGAATGGTTGGGATAGATATTTCTTTGTAGAATCATAACCCCACATGAATGGTTGCGTCTTTCCTAAATTTTGCCTGTGGGAAAAGGTCACAACTCTTTAAGGCTTTTATACATGTGTTGCTTTTGATTTCTTGCTTGAGCACAACCAATTGCTTATTTGCAAATGTCGTGATTTTGTGATATTGGGTACCTTACTTCTTCATTACATCTATCCAGTGTTTTGAGTAGGATAACTCTTAATTGGACACAAATTTTCTTAAAACCTTGTCCAACCACACGCTTCTTTTCATGATTACACTATCCCATCTTAAGTTCTATAAATAAGAATTTTTTTGAATAATGTATAGGAAAGTACTCGGAAAAAGAATGCTTCGATTTCTAGACAAAAGGTAAATGCCATTGTCCCTAACACATTTCACCAATGCTTTTCCATTCTCCCTATGGACAAGACCATTCCAAAAACTGTAAAACTCATTTTATATAATCTTCATAATTTCATAATTATACTTAATTGTTTGGTTAGTTCTGCATAAAAGTGGAAGACGTCAAACTAGATAAGTTCGATGTGAAGGAATTTGAAGACAGACTATGTTTCATTTGAGACTTGGACAAAGGGCGAGGGAGACAGTGGTATTAAGAATAAACATGTCCTCAACTTTGGTAGCAATCAATATCAGTGGATTCAAAAATAATAACTGTCAAGTTCCAAGTTCGGAACCTAATAACGTTATCAAATTGATAAGCACAGCATTGTTGTGGAACAAAATAAGACAAGAATGCCCATGTCTTTCAATCAAATAAGATTCATTCTACCTAGCTTTCATAGAATAGTAGAGGGGATACCTGTGTCTTATTATATACTCCGAGATTATTGAGAAAATTAATCTCAAGATGATTTCACCATCAGTATCATTGCCTTTTTACTCTTGCTAATTGAAATTAAAAACATTTTTGGTTTGTGTGCCATATGAAATTTGATTCTTAGTTGAAATCATGCTTAGGTTGTTGGTTGGTTTGAATCTCTTTAACTAGCCTAAACTAAATGCAGAAGTGGTGCTCTACGTGCTCCATAATTAGCCACTTGCTAATGCTTGCATCATGTTTCTTCTCCTTCCCTTAGATGAATCTTGGGATTATTTCTCTAAGGTCTACTCTGTTGCCTTTATCTTCTGTTTCTTGGAATTGAATTCCTATTACTATAACAATGTAAATTCTCGGTATGACCAAAACTTAGCATGGTGAAGAGGCATAGAAACCATAAGAGGTAAACATTCGAAAGGTTCTACTAGAGTTGACATTCTTCGTGGTGAACAGAAATACATCACAGCCATTCTCGAGTGTGTCTACAAGTTTCTATCGCTTGTCCAAGTATAAAAGTACATGAATAATAGATAGTGCTGATCCACTTATGCATAGATGGTTCTCTTCTCCTTGATAGAAAGTTTCGAGTGATCTGCCATTTGTCAAGGACAAAAACAAAATTTATCAAAATTTTCCTAACTCGGTGAATAAAAAGAACTAAACTTCTTTTTTTTTTTTGTCTTCTTCAAGTGAGTTGAGAAACAACTAACTTGAGATCATAAAGAAAAAGGAGAAATAGACAGAAGAAAGAATCGCCTTAGCTCAATCCTTCGTGGCCTTGATGCTTTACATTCGGATTTCATGCTTATACTCTCACTGTTAACTAAGAAAAAAAGAAAAAGCTATTGTCTAATTGTGTGCAATACTGCATGTCAAATGTGGATTCGTATGAAGGCATTCATGTTATTTGTCACCGGACCCAACTATTAGTCTGGTCTTGATTTATCTTGGCTCTATATTCGTGTCGTATAACATGGTTTGTGTGTCCAATATTGGTTGAACAGATGGGCAATGTTTGGTTTTGCCGTGGGAATGTTGACAGAGTATGCAACAGGCTCGGACTTCGTTGATCAAGTTAAAATTCTCCTCTCCAACTTCGGAATTGTAGATCTGGAATGAATTTTTCTCGACATTCGAGGCTCGAACTACTGTCAACTTTGTAGCTAATGTTTAAGTGTACTAGGAGTAATTTGTTCAGTATCTTTTGCTTGATTCCTCTTGGTATGTGTCACAGCTATTTAATTTTTTTCTCAGAAAATACAGAAAGTTTTTCCTTTTGCATTGTACTTGACAAGTCTCTTGTATATATTATGGTAATTCTATTAAATTACACATAGAAAATGATAAAATTGAGTTCCTTTTCTACTTTTTTATGGAATTCTATGATGCACCGATACAGACTCGTGTGTCCGACACAATGCGTGTCGAATACGTCGATACGCGATTTTTCAAAAAGATATTGACACAACACATTTCCGATACGTTGATTAAATTCTTTAAAAAGTTTCATTTATATTGTATAAATTTAATTTTATACTCATTATTAATTTTTCTTGTTGAAATCTTTTACATATGAATACCCATTTGTTATTTACTAATAATTTTGAGTTAAAAAATATATATAATATTTTTAATGAAAAATATTTATGGTAGAGCGTTCAAGGAAGGTCGGACACGGACACGCTATCCTAATTGAAGTGTCCGTGCAACAGATATGAAAGTGATACAATTTCAGTAGAATATGTTACAAGACGTGAGATGTACTAAAATTAGCATGTCTCTTTTCAGTTGCAAAAAGTGGCATCGAATTTTCAGTGAATATTGTAGAATCGGAATTTAACCATCTCATCTAAAACCAAAATGGTGTGAGAGAAAATTAAATGTTTTACGAGTCTTGTGACATTTGATTGCCACTATTTGAGTAACACAATACATGGACTTAAGAATGGCGTTGTTGCTCTTCAATATGTATCGTTAGGCCAAACAAAATAATTAGAAGCCTAGAATAATTTGTGGTCGACTAATTAATATTTATTAGAAATAAAATAATGCTTGTATTGCTAACTTTGTTGTTCAAATTTGTGAACTGGTATGATAGTTCGAGTCTCTTTTGGTTATGATTATTTTAATTAATTTAACAAATCAAATGAGATGTTTGGTTAGGCAACACAAACTCTTTTGAGTTTTCTAGTTGTTACTCGTTAAGAGGAAAAATAATTTATAAAGGAGGCATTTATTCTACCAATGAATTAGATAAATAAACTAATCTGATGATTTAAATCTATTAAAATACATTATGAACATGATACGTGTCAAATGCCAAAGAAGTTCTAAAATGTATAACGGCGTGGGTAGGTGAACTTGATTGAAGGAGATGAATATTTTTCAAAAATTTTAATGTGATAATATGTATTTAAATATTTTAAGATAAATTTATTTGTATTTTTTGATAAGTTATGAGATTTCAATTGTAATTTTTTTTAATTCTTTTTTGTTATACTGCTTTTTTATTTTTATTTATTTAATAAAAAGGACAAGGAAAAACTACAGCGGAGGTCCCAAACATTTCATTTTATTGCAAAATATACCTTAACATTTTATTTTTACGGCCGCAGTCCCAAACCTTTTACTTTAATAGCAACTGGAGTCCATTTGACGGATTTCATCCAGAACCCCGTTAGTCAACATTGAAATTGAAATTTTAACTCAAATTGACATATTAAATGGGGGTAAAATGGTTAATTTATAATTCTATAATTAAATAAAAAAATTAACCTTCTCCAAACCCACCCGTCTCAATTCCTACCATGAAACCCGATCAAAATCAACCCCATCTGATAACCATGGATTAGCAATATTCGATAGATCCTGTATTTGTAGCCATTTACCTACCCTGAGTGTATCATCCATGGCTCCCAGAAGGCAGTGCTTCGGCTCCAGACAATAGTCAATTGAGTAACCACCGCGGGTAGTATTGAAGAGAGCCGGAAGCAGCTGTTCTGACAATTTGGCGACCAATCCAAAATCCACTACCACTTACTTCGCCATCAACAGTTTCGCCACCTAAATGAATCGCACTCCACTCAGATCAAGCCTATTTGCCATCACTTTATTCTTGAGAACCTTTTGAATCCCAAAGCACTCCCCAATTACGTAGTGAGGAATGCAGAGCATACAAAGCAGTTTCACCAATTAGTTCTAATTTTTTTTCACTTACAGTTCCAAATCTTTCATCTTGATTACAACTGAATGACATATAGACAGAATCCATCCACTTGACTATTAATCAACCCAAAAAAAAAAAAAAAAATCGATTTGACTACATTTTGATTAATTTTTAGAAGGACAAAATTGTAATTTTATATTTTCAAAAAAAAAAATTTTGAGAATTGTTCGTATTCTTCCTCACCCAACCCCTAACACTTAACCAAACCAAAATCCATGCCATCGTACTAGTGCCATTGACGCTACCATTGCCAACCGCTCCCTCCACAAAGAAAGAGCAACACTAAAAGATTAAAACTAGTTCAATCTGACAAAATCACATTTTAATTCAAATTTCATCCCCTTTCTACATGGTACAGCTCATTACACCCTGAAACTTATCAATTAATCATAAATTATGAATCGATCATCTAGAAGCCCAACTTCAAAAAGTTGACGCAATAAATTATTTAAATTTATAAGAATTGGCATTTTCTAATCAGGAACTCATCCCCTAAGAATCCGAATTCAGCGATTGTAATCTTTAATTAGGTATTTGTTAAGACTATTTTGGATTTTGGGTTAATTTGAATATTTTTTGAACTCTCAAGGGACAAATTACCATGTGGATATCGGGATTCAAAAAACTCTATCATAATTCAGACCGTGGGGTGGGGAGGAAGATGACCATTCTCAATTTCTTTTACGTTTTTATTTAAAATTTTAATTATTTTATTGGAAAAGTATAAAATTACAAATTTTCCTTTTAAAATCAATCAAAATGTGGTCAAATTAATTTTTTGGTTTACTAACGATCAAATGGACGGATCCACTTATAAGTCCTCCAGCTGCAATCAAGAATAAAGGTAAGGGGTTGTGGATACAAAAATGAAAGGTTTGGATATAATTTACAAAAATATAAAAGATTTGGAACCTTATTGCAATTTTCCCTGAATAATGTGTTGTTGGTACCTCGTATATGATTTTAGTATAAATTCAGAGCAATGCTACACTTACAAAAAATGATGAGAAAATTGGGTGACAGATGACGTCCCCAATGCGGTGATGGGCTCTCCGCAGGTGTCCTCTCAATAGGGGGCCGCCAAGTGGCATTTTGTCACCCACTTTGTCATCCTCTTGTATACAAATAGAATTATTTCAAACTCAATACAACATTAAATTATTATAACTAAAATTCAAAATGTATACAAAATATAACTTTAATTGCTATTAAGAAATTTGAAATTGTAATTATTTTTTGTAACGGATGGAATTAATTACTGCCTCTCTCTCTCTCACAAGTCCAACTGGTGACACAGGAAGAGAAAATGATTAAACTAGTGTTTTTTCTCCATCAACATTCCATCAAAATACTGACTCTGTAAACCTCCAAATTCCAAATCCAAGTCCAACACCCATAGATCACAAAACCGAAGACCCTCAAAACTCCAGCTACCTCTATATGCATTCTTCTCTTGAAAAATCCCAAAAGAAAACCCACAAAAACGACCAAAATTTTGCCAACTCACCTTACCCCGTCAACGAGTTCAATATTAGCTGTTAATAGGAATTAGGAATTTTTTATACGCTAAAAGATTCACTCTCACCGTGGTATTTTTCGTGAAAGGGGAGGGATGAACAGTTACTGCAAGTTCCGAATCTTCAACTCCTTCCCAGCCTAGCAGAGAACAGCGTGTGGGCGTGTATCTGTTTCTTTTCCTTCGTACTTTCCAGATGGCTAAGCGCGTGCATGAAGTTTGGAAAGGAAGCAATGTGAGACTTTTTTACAATCTGGTTTTGGTTCAGATTTTCTGGGTTTTGCTTAATTATTTGTGGGTTCTTATTATTAAAGTTTTAGTTTAGTATAAATTGTTCTTTAATATTCGTTAGCATATCTCTGGGGAGTTTCACTGCCTATTCTCACTGAAACCAGTGGATTTCTGACATTAATTTCGATTACGTAGGAGTGGGTATGAACCTAGCAGAGTTAAAAGGTTGTGGAATCGAATGGGTAATTAAAAATATTATTTTCTATTGTTTTATATTGGTTATTTATCGCTAGGGGTAAACTGTTGTAATAAGAAATGTTGAAAAAAATAAACGTGTCTCCTCTTTATTAAGTTTTTAGATTAGTTGGTTGAACATTATATTGGATCCGTGTACGGAGGTCATGAGTTCAAGGCTCACAATCACCCATTAATGAAAATTATGCACACCTGCTGTTGATGTAAAACGAATTCAACCTGCACATGACTTTATACTGCCCAAAGGTGGTACATGCAATTTATATTTATTATTGTTAATTTTTTTTATTTTTTATTTTTTGGGTCTCTGGTTGGGGTGCTGATTCTGCTTATATGCCGACTTTTCTAGCCATGGACAATTTTAAGAAGAGTTGGCGTGCTATTCGAAATATGAATCTAAAGTGAATCTTAGAGCCAGTTTGATCCCCCATTTTCTCAACAAAATGCATTTTGAAATGGTATTCTGATGGGAAATGTGTGGTTAAAAAATAAGAAAAAAATGTGAATTTGCGTGTAATATTATTTTTTTGAATAATGCGTGATTGAAAGTAAGAGAGAGAAAAATGTATTTTGGAAATAATTTGGACCAAACAAGGGCTTATGTTAAACTCTTGTTATTTTATTGGGGAATGGGAATTTACCGGGAATGGAATCTTAAATAGGCGTATCTATTAGGGGTTGGTTGGGGGAGGCAGAACGGATGTAAGAACTGGCTATCATAGCTAATACCCGTGCTGCTTAGTGACTGTGGCCATGCAAAAGATGTATTTGTCACCTGAAAAAGATGACTTCCACAATACATGAGTTGCCAAATTGTTCTTCTTTTTGGGGGTGGGTGAAATGGTAGCGCCCTCTGAATTGGACCAAGTAAAACTTAATCTGTATGATGGCTACAGTCTATGAGTTGCCGAATTGTTCTTCTTCTTTTGTGTGCGTGCGTGTGTGTCCGTGGGGTGGGGTGAAATGACACTGAGTTCTTGGACTGATTGTTTCTCTTACATGTTTGACGATGAGATAAATGTTATTAAATATAGTTTTCACTTGGCCCAATAGGGGGAGGTCTTATTCCTAACCTCTTACTGCTGAGAGACCAAATATGATAACTGAAATACTTGCAGTTTATAGTTGGAGAAGCAGAAATTCATCAATTTTTCAGTTATGACTTCAGATATTCAATGAGACAATTGTTTCATATGCTTGATCTTTCTGCTACAATTATTTTTGCAGAACCTGTTAATTTAAGTGGTTTGACTTTTAGTTATATTTAATTGACATAGCAAACTTGTGTTGAACTATATATGTGTTTTTGTATATGACATATCTGTTATCTATCTTTGCAGAAATTTTTTCTTGGCGGGAGGTTGATTTTTGGCCCTGATGCTAGGTCACTGCTTGCTACCTTAATGCTAATCATCGTCCCAGTCATTATCTTTTGTGTTTTCGTCGCTAGGCATCTTCGCCATGAGTTTTCATCATATAATGCAGGATATGCAATTCTGGTTGTCGCAATCGTCTTCACTATTTATGTTAGTTCCCCAAATCCTTTACTTGGTTCTTGATTTTGCTTAATTATTATGAAAATGCCTTAATTTCTTTGCTGATGTATGGACTATTAAGGCTTACCTAGTCACTCATTACTTATATGGGTAAGGTTATATTGACATCCTAATTGTTAATTTTTCCTCATTGGCACAGATTGATGGGATCTGTGTTTCCATTTCTTCAAGTACTCAAAATACTTGTAAACTAGGTTATAGGTCTTTAAGGAAGGCATAGTTCACGGTAGAAGGTATGAATTTGTAAGAGATGTTAGAGATGCAAAGCAAGTGCAAATGCACTCGAGGAAGCTTTGAATCTAGTTTCAAATGCTGGAGCCAGTGAAGGAAGTGTAAAAGATGTGCTTTGTCAGCAACTGTGTACATAGAGTCCAAGTCAATCAGTGAGAAAACAACTCAGTGATTGGGGATAATTTTCTGGATTCTAAAACCCCAGAGGTGACCAGGCTATTTCAAGCTAGAGGGTGTGACCACTAGGATTTGCGAAAACAATGTGTATTTTGTGTTCATGATAGGTATCTTTTTATCTTAATTTTACCTTCCTACTATTAACAAAGTCAGATGGTTCAATCTCGAATGATCTCAGATGGACTTGCTAGCCATTGATCAGTGGATATAGTTTATACTATTAACTAACTGGTAGTATTTGGGATAGTATATGCTCAATTTGGTTCCATTTCTTTAAATTTGAACTTGGCACACCTGATAAACTATGAACCAGTGGATCATGGACTCAAACTCAATCTTTACATGAATACATTAATATTTATATTTGAGACTAGAACCACTAAATTGTTTTGAACACCTAAGAAACCTTATAATTGATGCTTGAACAACTTAAAGTCGTCTCTCAGCATGTATGTGCATTGGCTCTAACATGATGGTCAGTTAACAAAGACCAGAAGACTCTGAATGCACTGAACTCTCATCAAATATGCTCCTAACAACCTTAGACACTTGGGGAAGCTTAAATCAGAAGTTGGGCTATATCTTGGACTCATTATTTCCCATAAAAATAGAATAAAATAAATAACCTTGTAACTACTGCTCTTGTTTTGATATAGCTAAGTCCTGCAGTGCATTGCTGATTTGGAGTGTAAAATGATAGCTTTTTAAGCTAGTTTGTTTGGGTTGTTCGATTGATTAGATCGGTTAGTTCTCTTGGTAATTCTAGCATAAAGATGGTAAAGTTCATACAAAAGGAAGAAGGCCTAGAAGAGCATTTTATTTGTGTACTACCGACCTCTCACTCTTACATATAATGTCTTTTTGTATACAGCATGACAAGGAATACAGGAAAGACCACAAATATTCTTAATAGTACCGTCTAATGTGGGTGCATAGGATGTCTTAGGTGATTCCGTGCACTTTGCTGCATGGCTGCTTAGATTGTAGTGGAAGGACACTTAAGTTATTGTGAGCTTTCTAAGTTAGATATTGCAGTATATAATTTTAAGTAGAATGTTTAAGGTAGTCATCTGTTTTTAGTAAACTTAAGTTAGGTGTCACTGGAATAATTCCTTATTTCATTTTGATAGGTATTGGTGCTTCTTCTTCTAACATCATCTCGGGATCCAGGTATTGTTCCCCGTAATTTACATCCACCAGAAGAAGAGTTTCGATATGACACTTCAGCATCGATGGAGGTTGGTGGAAGACAAACACCAAGCCTCCATTTCCCTCGAACAAAAGAAGTAATGGTTAATGGGATCCCTGTCAGAGTTAAATACTGTGATACCTGCATGCTGTATCGCCCTCCTCGTTGCTCACACTGCTCCATTTGTAACAACTGTGTGGAGCACTTTGATCACCACTGCCCTTGGGTGGGTCAGTGTATAGGATTGGTATGATTTCACATGTGACTTAAAACATTATTTTCTTTTCTTTATTCCCTTACTCCTGCTTCTCCTTGACTTTTTTACTTGTTTTGTCTCTCATTTTTTAGCTGCTTTCTCGCACCATTACCCTAACTGATTCTTATCGTACTTTCCTTCCCTTGAATGTGCAGCGAAACTACCGTTATTTCTTTTGTTTTGTTGCTTCCGCTACACTTCTTTGCATCTACATATTTGCCATATCTGCTTTTTACATCAAGGTTCTAATGGACGACCATCAGAGCACAGTCTGGAAGGCAATGAAAGAATCTCCTGCATCTGTGATTTTAATGGTCTATTGTTTTATTTCCCTGTGGTTTATTGGTGGACTAACTGGCTTTCACTTGTATCTGATAAGCTCGAATCAGGTCAGTTACTTTTCTTGTCTGCTAGCTGTTAAATTTCTTTCATTATTATTAGGTTGTTTAGCTTGTTTAATACTAGCTTAGCCATTGGTTTGTTTGCGGAGATTTTTTTCCTGTCTGTTAGGTCTTAAATTTCTTTCATTATTATTAGGTTGCTTAGCTTGTTTAATACTAGCTTTGCCATTGGTTTGTTTGTCAGATATTTCCATCAACTATTTATAATATGGTACTATTTCTAGTTAAATGTGTAGTTATTGTTGCACTGCAACAACTCTTCTCTTATACACGTGTGATAGTCTGTCACTATGTTTTATGTTAGTTAATGTGATATTTGTTGATTTGAGATTGGCAATGTCTAAACAAGATATCATGGAGACACTTTGATACTAATATTATCTGTACACTTTCTTTTCTGTCTGTCTGCCTTTTAGATTTGTGCAAGTTCCACTGTTGCTTAACGGTGTGTTAAACTTGATATCTTGGCTACATTTTTTTGTAGCAATAAAGAGAGTAAAAAGCGTGCGGCTGAAGTTTGTTTTATTTGGCGAAAGTGAAACAGCTACTTCCTCACTTCCTTTTTCCCGATTTGATGGTTGGGGGGCAGGAGCTGGGATGAGTGTTTCAGAATGGGTTACCAAGGAAAAGAGAATTATACCTTTCTAGAGAGCTTTTCTTGGCCTGGTTGTGAATGTATGATTTAGACACAGAAATGGAAGTGTACGGAAATAACTACCTTTCTCCATTTATCTAGGTTCCCTTTTTCCCAGAATGGGTAACCAAGGAAAAGAGCATTATACTTATCTGGAGAGCTTTTCTCAGTCTGGTTGTGAATGTATGATTAGACACAGAAATGGAAGTGTATGGAAATAACTTCTTTTCCCCCATTCATCTAGGTCATTTTTTTCCCACTTCTATCTTTTTTCCCTTGCAGTCCATTCGTTTTTTTTTTTTGTTTTTGGTGGTACTGATGTTTTTAATTGTGGTTGTTGCCCAGTGCCTTCAGTAGTTATCCTAATTTCCATCGTTCCTTATGCCAGATTCATCACACTTTATGGTGGTGGTTGGTTAGAAGTAATAACATCTAAATATTGCATCATGCCGGTTTCATCACACTTTATGATGGTGGTTGGTTAGAAGTAATGACATCTAAAATTTGCTTCCTACCCTCACGATCTTTGTTTTGTGTCTACAAATTCCTTGTATTTGTTGCCCGTCCTTTTTATACCGGGCTTGTTTGAGCCCCATTTTTTTTAAAAAATGCATTTTGCAATAGTGTTATGATGGAGAATGTGTGGTTAAAAAATGAGAAGTTTTGAATTTATGTGTAATATTATTTTATTGAAGAATGTTTGGTTGAAATGAAGGCAAATCACTGTTCAATGATTCATTTTGATGGAAAAAATGGGGCTCAAACGAGGGCATAATTTCTAATTCTCTGTTTGTCTCCCTTTTACATCAAGTGTTCCATTTATGTGTATGTTCGCAAAAATATTGTAGACAGAGCCTTTTATATGAAGAAAATGTTATCGAAGGATGACTAGAATTAACTTCAAAAATTAATTGACGTAAGATACCTCTTTTATTTTGATATAAGGTGCTGTGCAGCAATTTACGTTCACATTATATTTTAGTGGAGAAATTTGAAGGATTTTACTTGAGTTTATACATGCTGAAATTTTGTTAATGGTTCAAGCTCCAAAAATTGAAAACTAAGGTGCACTAGGATAGAGAAGGGGTTTAATTGATAACCAGAATCAACCAGATTAAACGAAGAAAACCTAGAAAAAATTACGCCAATTCTGAAAAACTCACATAACAGCATGCAACACATGAGCCACTTGACATTGAAATCTTGTAAGCTCAAATTACATCAGAAATTAAATTATTTAAGCTACACTAGATTACTATTCAAGAAGAGTTTTCTAAATTTGAGTAATTGTTGCCAACTTTATGTTTGGGAGACCAGCCAGCAAATCAAAGTCCTAAATACAGTTAATGAATCCTAATTAGTAATTAGTAGACTAGGTTTGAACTGAGGAATATTATAACTTTACCGTAAGCTGCTTCTGAAATCTTTATATGGTCTTGTACGAGTCTTGTGTTTGACTTGTACGGGGAAAATTTTGCTGGGATGATGCCAAATATTGCAGATTAATTTATGAATGTTGCATTGCGAAATTAGATATTAATTGGGTGTTCGGTAATTGTTTGAAATATGCAGAAAACCTTGTAACGGAAATTTTTTACTGAATACTGTCTGGAAGGCTACACAAAGTGAACTCTTTCAAGTCTTGGTACAAAGATAAAAAGATTGTTGAATGTATAACTTTTTGTTCATGGTGACAGACTATCGTACATGTATAATTTCGCGAGTTATGTCCCATATAACTCTTTCAAGTTACCATGTGTTATGCTAGTGATTTAAGATAGTGAATGAGACTATCTACCACCCTCTCCATAAGATAGTCCTTGTCCACATTTTTTATCTCGTAACTTACACCTCTGTATTTGACATCTAGGTAAACAGATAAGAAAAATACAAATTCATGGTACATAACTAGCCAGATATAATTTTGGAAGTTCATCCTCAGGATCTTTTTTACTAAATATTGCACCAAGTGATGCGGACATCATCGAGATCGAGATTTATTTTTATTATTATTGGACTTATAATTTAATTATTGTTATTGGACTTATAATTTATGTTTCTTATTGTTGAGCTTGTACTAGTGGGTTTGCCCAAGCCCATCAAGCTAGGTTTTGCTATTTATTAAGTTTTTCATTGTTGATTGAACTAGTTGATGAATTGATTGAATAAAATTGCGCTTGGCGACAACCGCGTTTTCTCTCTTCCCCTCTTCGTCTCTCTTCTTCCCCTCCCCCTTCTTCCCACGGCTTCTTCCCCTCCCCCATCTTCTTGCTTCTTCATTCTTCTTAATTCTACCGTTCTACATCACCAAGTTTTTGAATAACGAGCGTGCCTTTGTGTGTATTCTTATTGAACTGTTGTGTTTATTGATACTTGATTGATAGCAATGGGCATAAAGGGTAAAACTTAGTTCTTTAATAGGTTTCTGGAATGACGACTTCATTTCCTTAAAATGATGGGATATATGGAACTGTCATCCGCTGTTTCAAATCATAATTGGATTTCTGAATGTATGTGTGGATGTTTAATTTTCCTTGATACTTTTTTCATTCTTAAACTTCTTATTCCTGTTCATCTTTTGACAGACAACCTACGAGAATTTCCGATATAGAGCTGATAACCGAATCAATGTTTATGATCGTGGTTGTTTAAATAACTTTCTCGAAGTGTTCTGTACGAAGGTGAAACCTTCGAAGAACAACTTCCGAGCCTTTGTACAAGAGGAGGCCCAAAGATCAACAACTTTTCCTGCCACCCGGGAAGCTGAAGCAGAAGATACAGGTGACCGTCGCATGAAGGTAGAAGATGATATGGACATAGGTGGAGATCTTTTAAAGATCTCCCAGCGTCATAATATTGAAGACATAGAAGCGGATATTCGTAGCAGAGGGAGTGATGTGCCGCATCATAATTCCTCGGAAGCCGATTCTGCTCTTGGTTCTGATAGACGAGGCCCCGCTGTGCAACCTGACACATTGCACTCGAGTTGGGGGAGAAGTAGTGGTAGCTGGGAGATCGCAACCGAGGTCGTTGGCACAAATTCAAATGTCACGGAAATTAGAAGTTATGCTACTCCTAAAGAAGCATACCAATGAGCACAAAAGGACCGGTAGGGGGTCATATATCGATCGAGTGGTGACATGTAACAGTAGTTGGAAGTAGCTGTCCACTTGGATAATCTATTGATGCTCTCCGATTTTCGGGAGGAAAGATGCCATCTTTGAGGTGATCGACGCAAAGTGGATTTGATTTCGTTCGCCAAATTTTGTTTTTATCATGTCATCTTTCTTGAATGGACGGGTCGAAACTATTTTTGACGAAACGGTGTGCAGAAATGTCTTTACAATTATTTGGGAAGACTAGGGAAAGTGCCTTCTCTTTTTTCCCCCCTCTAACCTTAATCTGGTCTCCATTGTGTAATGGTGTGCTTTTTCATGGATTGATTTTTCTCATACTGGCTTCATTCTTTGTGTAATTAACTCCCTTCTCATACGTAAAAGATTCCAGTTTTCTGGTGTGATTTTTATTTATTTGCTCCCAAATTAAATTAATTTATTTTTCATTGCTTTTAGTGTTTGGATTAACATTTTTTTCTATAATGAGCAATGAGCGAAACCTTGATGGAGCAATGTCGGGTCGAGGAAGACCATGGGTCGAGACTAGTTACTTTTGAGTCGTATCTCACTAATTTCTTGAACTTTCTTTTAGAGCTTGTATCTATTTTACGTGATTAGTGAACGTTAAATAAATGAAATTAAAGATAAATGGGAAGTTAATTCAAGTTGACAATTGGTAATATGGATCGAGTAATGAATCAAATTAGTCATTCACTATGGAAATTTGATAATAAGACCTAGTGGAGAGGATGTTCGGATAAGATTAAAAATTATTTGAAAGTAATTAAGGAAATTGAGGGTAAATAAGACTTTTTATTGGTCAAAATAAAAAAGTTGAATTTTTAAGGATGGTTTCTATTCACATGACATTTTTACAATGCAACAAATTTTAATTGCATTAAATGTCCTTAATCTCTATTCAATATCACATTTATGTCTCAGATTTTTTTTTTATCACATTATTATTCTTAACATTTAATTCATTAGTAAATTTTGTCTTTAATGATGATTTTCAACCAAAAATTTTGTCAACGTGGGTGCTGTATCACGAGGGACAAATATCTATTCCAATTTTGTATCAATTAGTCGTTTTACTATCTCTTATCAAATTTTCAAAGATAAACCATCATCAACAATAGGTAATGAAAGGTTAATGACAAGAATGCAATAGAAAAAATGTTTGGGATTTAATCCATTATTGCGTGAATATGTTGTTGATTTCAATCAATCTAGCTTCCTTTCAAGTTAAGAGAGCAGTTCCGAGCTCTGATTCGGCAAGATGGGTCCCACTACGATCTCTCCTTTGTTGGATAAAGTTCCTGGCCGATTAAAATTTTTCGACATAGTGCGATATAACTTACAGAAGTAGAAATCATTCTAACCAATGATTCATATTTACATCTGAACTGAATGATTCAAGTCGGCACATAGTTTGGACACTTTGAACGAATAACATCTATAATACTATAACACCAATCTCTAAGTTATACTATGAGCTAAAAATGTGTGGTTGAAAATGAGTTTTGAAATAATGTATTTTGAACAAATGTGTATCAAACGGGGCTTATGTCCTTTTTTTTTAATTTATTTAGACATTTTAATATTCTATATCAATAAGAAAACGCAATTCCCACCCAAAGTCATGTTACACCGCGTGGTGTTGTGAACTCATCAAGAAGATAAAAAAAACATTTGTTTATCCATTTCTCGACAAAAGTGACATTATTTATAGAGGAAGAAAGTGACAACCAATCCTTGTTTGATACGTAAACTTCTGTTTTAAGGAACTATGAAAAATATTTATTTATTTGGGATATTTGGTTCATTTTAAATACGTTGTCAAATAATTTGTGTTTAGAACTAATCCACACACTATTTGTTACTTCAGAAACTTTCTTTTTTTATTCATAAAAAAGTATTATTAGGTAAATAATTTCATCTGTTCACTTAGCATGCCCATAACGTGTATAATCGACTTGAAACCGTAGAAATAATTTTAATTACATAAAATCTAATTCACTTTCGAAAAAGAAAATTTAAACTTGAACTTAGACGTGCTCAATTTAGCAATTATTTCAAAATTTTCAATTCTTTTCTTCCTACTTTCATTAAATGGCTCAGCCTCTAATCATTATTCTCGATGGATTTCGCGACATACGCGCCGTAACCCCTCCTCCCTTCCATAGTATCGACCCTTCCTTTGTTCATAGAGAGTTATGCTAGTTCGATCATCACTTACTCATGTTTATTCGTTTATGCATTCGAAATTGCTATTGAACATAACGATGATGACCCGCAATTTCTTTCCGCGTTCTCTTATATTTGTGGTTCAGTTAGGACACGATGCATTACTATAAGCGAAGGTCACTTGACAAAAATAGGAGTTCCAACCCCACCCAAAAGCATTTTTTTTATTGTACGAGTTCTATACAAAAAAACAAAAATTAACATCATTCGATACTGGCTTATCTAAATTTTTGTCATCATATGTCCAAATGATGACATCAAAGGGTGTACTCTAATAGGTCACCATCAAGCAATTACATTAAAATCCCCGTCCCATTTTAGGCTAATGGACCCCCAACAAAATTGAACAAAAATTTAACGTATTAATTATTATGACTTCATCCACTAGAAATCTCTTTGGTGGGTGGCATATGATTTGTCTATAAGAAGGTAAATACTTTTAAAAATGTTCATTTAAGAATAATATTTTTTTTACTCATTTGAGTGTAAACAAATCGAAGTACTATTAAACGTTATTTAAGAGGAATTGTACAAACTGTTACGCCTTGATTATTATGTTTATATTTTAGGGAAATAGAAAGTCATTAACAATATTTATTAAGAATTGAAAGAATATATGTGAACCATTGAACTTCAGTTTTATCGTAAATGGATTGTTCTTTCTGTATATTTTTTTCAACTGAATCAATGTATCATCTTGTCAAAAAAGAAAAAAATAACATATATGTTACCTAATAAAATAAATTTGATCTATATACAAAACCAACCACCACGATAATATCTCAATGAATTTAAATGGAGTGACATGAATGAATAAACTTACGGCTTCAAAGATAGATAGTCATAAATTGAAGTTCGACCATTGATTGTAAATTTAACTATCAATTCAATTATATTGATAAATAAACACGTTAACAACCCCGACTTCTCGCACATTAGTAGATTTATCAAAATTTATGCTCGGTAAACAATTGAAAATTGGATTAAAATCATTGGCCAAAATAAGTTGAAAATTTAATTTGAATTAAATACAACTTGAAAAACAAAAAAGAGATAGCTGACAAGTTGATCATTTCTACCCGTTTCCTTACAAGATTAACATACAAATCTCATCTAGAAATCTATAACCTGCTCGTCTTACATGTCTATAATCATAAAAAAGGAAGAAAATTATAATCAATAATTAAGCATAAACTTCATATGGCCACCAAAAATCTAAAGGAAAAAGCAGAAAAAATTATATAAATTTAACTAGGATATGAAGGATTGTTGGTAGAACTGGTCCATGGTGGTGCAGGATAATTTGGTGTGTTTTCTTGAGTTTGATTTCCTTGCGTCTGTGAATTAATTGTCTGTTGTTGATTGGGGAATTGCAGCAGAGGATATGATGAAGAAGCAGCAGCCATTGATGAAGCATAGAGCATTTGTTGTTCTAACAAGCTTGTGGGTTGTTGATGTTGGAAATCAGCTGTATTTTGAAGTAATTGTGAGTATCCAATGTAGTCCCCAGTAGTTCCACATATTTGAAAAGGTTGATTTTGGAAGAATGCTGGTGGTAGTGGTGGTGCCGCCGCTAGGGTGGTGGTTGAGGGTGGCAAGTTTACATTTTCAGGGAAATTTAATTTGGCTTTGTTGCCTCTGAATCTGAGTGCAGCTTCATCATATGCTCTGGCAGCTGCTTCTGCTGTTTCAAATGTGCCTAGCCATACTCTTGCAGCTTTGTGTGGATCCCTTATTTCTGCTGCCCATTTCCCCCATGGCCTCTGCCTTACCCCTCTATATTTTCTTCTTCTTTCTCCTCGTTCTCCTGTTGTGGTTTCTGGCGGCGGTGTCTGGTGTTCCTCGGTGGTGGAAGGTGGTGGCTCAACGCTTGTACCGTCTGCTTCTGCCACCTCTGGAACCCAAATAAAAAAATAAAAGAATGAAAAGGTATTCTTGCATTAGTGCCGGCCATTTTGAGACAAAGTTGCGACTGATTTCAGATAAAAGTAAATGTCAATTCACATGCAAATCATATGGTATCCCTTTTTTACTCGATCGTTGAGTGTGTTTCGAACTGTATCGTTAGTAGCACTGGTGATGTCAATTTTGAACATCATCAACCTTGAAGTTGAAAACTTTTAAAGATAAAACAGTATTTATCAAAACTAACCAGTTTTGACGGAGAGTGATGATTCTCGAAACCCGCCATAGATCCTCTGGAATTGCTCTGGAAACTGAGAAACACTATCATCTTGATCACGTCTTCTCTTCTGTCCAGCCGCCCAAGAGCCAGAACTCGAGGAAGAATAAGGCGACGAAGGCGGATACTGAATATTGACAGAGCCAACAGTTCCACTTGGATCAGGATTAAAGTTCCATTCGCCGTACGTCTGTACCGGGACGGCTACCGTCGGTACCATCGCCGGCATCTCCCTCGTCTGACCGAATTCCAAAAACAAGGGTTCCCCAGACAGTAGAAAATCTGATTGTTGCATTCTTTCCCATGATTGTGTTAATTGATGAGGCTGAGCAGTGGTGGTGGTGGTTTCACTACTGCTTGATACCACCGGAAATCTGAAAAACTCACCAGTATCTCCTGGATTCGCCACCTTTGATAATAAGAACATGTACCGGCCTAACTGATCAAATTAACAAGATCCAAATTCCAAATACATACAACTTCAAAGATCAACCTGTACATCCACCTTTGTATAGCACATCAAACTTGAAACTTTTTCAATGTAACAGTGCTCTCTCTCTCTCTCTGACTCTCTCTCTATATATATACACACACACCAGGTCACTAGGGTCACCTTTGAGCAGTAAATATCGACAATCTGCATAAAAAATTGAAGAAGAAATTGCTTTTCGTTTGCTTTAATTGAAGGTAGAATGCAAAAGAAACAAAAAATGAAGAGACTAGTATATCCAAATTCACACCGTTTGACCGATGATGCCAGAATTGTATTATATGTATCTGTCTTTTGCCCTTTGGAACTATTAAAGAATGTCGGTTTGTACTTTGAGAAGGAAGAGAAATCATATTTGAATTGGGCTCTTATTCATGAACAATAACATATAAAATGGAAAATGAAAAATCAAGTCAAATGGTAAAAAAATAGTTTAATTTAAGTTCCGATATTTTAACAACAGCATGAAATCAAATCAAATCATTTAAATTTGTAAAAAATGATTTATATCTCGCCCTCTACGTTGATCATCTAGATATTATTTATATCTAATAGATATGATATATCTACTAGATGATTATAAGGTATTCACAACCTAAAATTTGCAAAATTATTGCTCAAATTTGAAATTATGAGAATAATTTTCAAATTATATAATCAAGACGGTATATCTTGTTAATACTAGTAGGCCTAAATTTCAAATAGGTACTAGTTGGAATGGTGATAAATGGTTTGACGCTATTATTTGTTAAACGACTTCAATTAATTTCTAAACTAATACTATCGTGAACAAAGTGCTTTCCAACTCCATCTAGGTAATGTTATTAGTATAGTACCAATATCAAAGTTTTTCCTACTATATTTAACTTATGATTAGAGCCTAATTTTTTATCTGATTATTGTTATAGGGCAATATGTGCAACTGATCCACCACAATGCAATGAAATAAAAAGTAAAGAATGCAAAGAATAAATGCACAGTTTGAACCTTTATATAGTATGACAAGCCTTAATGGTTGATGTTTTATAATGTGATTTATTGATTGTCAATTTGATTGAAAGATTGTCTCAGCATTAGAGGAGAAATTAAGAAATTGAAAAATTATCTACATAACACATCATTATGTTATCTAGATCCTCGCAAAAAATAATTTGAACTAGAAGTTCAAAAATGATTTATTTAGAAGTATTTGTTGATCAAATAGATCAACAATATCTCACGCACCATCTTTAAATATTTTGACTCAAGTCGATGTTATGCAGACAAATTGTTAACATTATATTTGATATATCTATGGCACGTCTAGAGCATGATACATTAATTTCTAAGATCATATTTGATATATCTATGGCACGTCTGGAGCATGATACATTCATTTCTAAGACAAGAATCTCCAAAAGAAAATGGAGCAAATAAAAAAAAGATTGTCCCTTTTAGGAGGCATATACACTTCAAGAACATATGGATAAATAATTATAATGCCTAAGAAGAGATTCAAGTATTTGAAATATTGAAAATGGAGATATCTTATTTAAATTATGTCGTTATAAAAAAGAACAATAATCAAAAAGAAAAAGTTGTGGACATATTTTTTGTAAATATGTATCGCTTCATAGTATGAATAGCAAGAATATTGAAATAAATCCATTGAAGCATATAGATAAAAATAATAATTGACCAAATAAAAGGACACAATTCTTAAAAAATTGAAGTTACTAGAGAAGCTTGAAATTTCTAGACCTGCAATCCTAAAATCTAAAAGTGTATACTTATGCGAAAACAAAATGAATAAATAAAGTTGTAATGTGTAGTGCATAACTCTCAACATAGTAAATTTCACAAAGATCATGATGGATGAAAACACAAGCCCACGTCTCCTTAGCTAGATGATATGTGAAATTTGAAATACAATTTTAGCCAACTTATCTAACGTGAATATTAATGTTATCTTTGACGTACTTAATATCCTGAAGCATATAATTCAAGCGATATTATCATGAGCGTGTATAAATACGCATTATTCTATTTCTCTTTATCAAGGTTTTGTCCTATTAGATTTTCCAGGCTTCCTTCATTATAATTTTTTTTTACGGGGCTTTTCTTTAATAAGGTTTTAACAATGTATATTCTTTATGTAATTAATATCCATAACATATAAGGTATTTACCATCAAAATTATAATATGTTGCAAATTATGTGAGAGACTTCTAAAGAGAACAATATGATCTATTTTTGGAACTATCATGTTACTACAATCATCAAATGTAGATAAAATCTTGTACGAAGAAGATAATGCTCTAAAGCTATGATAAGATAGCATGAAACATACTTCACCGAAATTGTGATATTGAAGACATTGACATACGAGATATCAATTACTCGATACAAGAATTTTAATTTATTAAAATTAAGGGGAGTTGTTGTACTCTTTTTCGTTCGCTCAAGTTTTGTCCTACTGAATTTTCTGATAATGTTTTATCGAGGCATCTTTTTATTGCTCCAATTTTATTATAAGTATTTGTACTTTTTCCATTTTTGGTATTTTTATCCCACAAGGTTTTTGCCAAATTAAATTTTTAATGAGACAATTATTATACAAATAGTTATCAAAGCGGGGTGTTATAAAAATATGAGATAATTATTGATGTCTATTTGATTTTACCAGATTCTTAGATAAGTTCAATCCACTCTGAAAGAGTTTATTCTACTTTGATTGTAACTCTCATTTTGAACCATATAAATATCATATATTAGTTTTCAATAAAATACATATTTAAGTTTTGAGTCTCTTTATGATCTGTCTTGTACTCTTATTCTTTTAGTTTTATAACAGAAATAAAATTTATAATATACCTTGAAATTTTTGTATGGGAAAATTGGAAGCATATGCGTGTTGGGCTTTTTGAATGGACCCAATGATTGAAATGAGTAATTTCCACAAATCAAAGGCTAATGGATGGGTTTGGGCTTGGGACTACGAAAAGATAATTGAGTCCATTAGCTCATTTGTTTGAAACTTGCGGGCTATTTTTCAAAATTGGGTTAAATATTAATGGGAACAATCGTAATTACTACAAGATAAGAACTTATTTCACAACTAACAAACACCCCAAATAATTTCATAAATCAAGCAGTAAATAAGATTATTAAATATATATTTATAATATAATATACATTAAATCTGGATTAAATATAAGAAATCGGTTATCTACCATATTTAAAAGATATTTATCTCTTGCCTCTCGAAATCAAATCAGTTTCTCTCTCTAGAAGTCGAGCTCTAGAAAAACTCTCCAAAATTACTGCAATTTCACCATTAAAACTCTATTCCGAGCCAAAATCAATGAACCAAGTCACAATCCCGTAGTCACAAGTCTGATATTCATTGGTCTAGAAGTTTAATATCGCCTGTAGAGTGATTGGATTATTCTCAAAACAAAAATAGAATATTCGTGATCTTTTGAAGGTAAGATATGCTTCTCAAAAGCTTATGATTTTGCATACATGGATAATTTCAAATTTTTCCCCACGTATATAGAGATTTCCTTTTTAATTTTTGTATTACTTATTTTCAATTTATAGTTCCTCAATATGCTAATTTTTACCATCTTTCGACCTGCTAAGACATCATTTTTCAATTTACAGTTCCTGAACTGTCAATGTAACTATTTTTTACCATAAGTGTGCATCATTCACATTGATATATGTTTTTGGTAACTGTGCGGTTCCTGAAGTGTCAATGTAACTATTTGTGACAGTAAGTGTGCATCATTCAAATTGATATATGTTTCTGGTATATGTAACCAGTTATGACTACTTTATTGAGTAGATTTTGAACTATATTTTAAATGTTGTGAAGTGCATGCGTGGAATTAGTTTAATCAAAGACCAATGTCAATGCATTTAAATTGACTCTCCCTAAATTTGTTGATTTTATGTGAATATGTCTAAAGTAAATGTGAATTTATGTGGCATGTATTGATATATATGCGACTTCTTTATCGTAATATGTGACCAATGCCAATGTATGTCAATATGTCTACATGAAATGTGAAAGTGTTGTCTGAACTGATCTATGTGTGACTTATTTTTTCCAATAAGTTAAACTATTATATTTAAATGAAATATTATGCATATATGTTAGTTATTTGTGATTAACCGTGTCTTGGTGTCTACACATTGCATGTCTCTATAGTCATGAATGTTCCTGATTCTAATGAATTAAATTTGAATGTTGTTATGTGTGTGTGATCAGGGATGGCAATTTTGCATATTTGTCTGTTGTAAGAAGGTCACACGTCACTTATACTAATGAATGATATGTGCAAGTATGATGAATTGGTTGAGCTTGTTATTTTAGAATTGGGGCTTAATCATGTAGAAGTAGTAGTGACAATGACCTATTCTTTAGATTTTGGTCCGAATACTGAGCAATGATAATGTTCTAATGTATTTGAGGCTAAAATATATGGACAGGATTGTATCGACTTATCCTATTAACGTTGATGATGTCGCTTCAAATTCCAGTCAAGATGTGCATTGCAATACCCAGAGTCATTGACTACTTTTGTCGATTCATCAGCTAATGTGTTTTCTTTACAACAAATAGCTCAGGGTATCTGTGACTCGGTTGCGACCGTTGAGGAAATTAACATTGAATAAGATGTGACATTGGTATCCCAAGCACGTGCAAGAGAAGTAGAAGAGGAAAATATATTTCGCAACAAGGAAATACTGAAAATGAGCTTGGTCTTCTATGCGAGACAAAACAAGTTTGAATATAAGTTGTTGAAATTAGACAAGAAGGAGTATGTGATAAAGTGTTTACATAATGATTTCAAGTGGATAAAGTGTCCACATTTGGGAGAAATAAAAATGTTTAAGATTAGGGTATTGTGTAATGGTCACACGTGCTCGATGAACATTGTTTTAAGATCTCACCGGCAAACATCTAGCTCAATTGTGTCAAACTGTACAAATACACTTCTTCACGTATAGTGTACACTCATAATGATATCTCAAATGACATGTTTATTATCGATGAATTGCGTAAAGGCATGAAAGTCATGAGAACTGGCATTGAAGTTGATTAGAGGTGATCCAATGACATCGTTTCTATTGCTACCTTCTTATTTCTATATGCTACAACAAATTAACTTTGAAGTAGTCACAATAATAAAAACAGATCATTTGGACAGATTTGAATATTGCTTTATGACTTTAGGAACATCGTTCGTCGATTGAAATTATTGTAGGCCAGTCGTGGTTGATGGAACATATTTAAATGGTCACTACAGAGTACACTCTTCACGGCTTATATACAAGATGCAAACAAAAACATCTTTGTACTAGCTTTTGGGATTTGAGACAATGAAAATGACAGGTCATAGACATGTTTTCTTGACAAGTTGAAGAGGACATATGAGCCGAGAGATGGATTATGTTTAGTATTGGACATAAACAATAGTATAAGGAATGCATTTGAATTCGTATTTCTAGAGGCAATGCATTGGATCTATTTACACCATTTGCTTAAAATTTTGAAGACTTACTATGAAAAATAAGATCACAATATTACACATGCATTCAATTCTGCTCTACGAGCGTATACAGTGATGAATTTGAATACCAAATGCAATAATTTGACTCAATGAATGAAAAAACATGGGATATTTGGTATGTGATTTCATGTAACTTATATTGTAACTGCCTTTGACTTGTTATGTTGTATTGTTAAATGTATGTAACCAATTTAGCTTTATTGTGACTATCCTTGACCATGCCTGTTTAAAATCTGAAATATATTTAATTCATTGTTACATGTTGTTAACAATATTTTATTATAATATGGATAAAACTAAATTTATTTTCTAGTAAGAAGTTGGATATAAAAAATGGTCCAGATTGCACATGCCAACGAATCGATGCTCTACTATGATGTTGAACATAGTTGAATCTGTAAATGCAGTCACAAAGGCAGCCAAAAAGTACCCTATTGGAGTAGTTTTTGAGTCATTAAGGCAAATGGTCCAGTCTTAGTTTTGCAAGAATAAGGACAACGTACATGGCACTTTCACAAACCTTGCAACTAAATATGAAAAGATGTATAGGGAAATGAGCCTAGATGTGTGAAATCTAAAGGTAATTATGATGTTTAATATGTAGATTATGATGGCAACATTTATAATTATAGCTCTCTTAAATTCACAATAATAGCTGGTTTATTTAATTTCAGGTTTCTCCAACAAGTCACACCTTGTGTCAATTATTGGATTATTCTTCCCGGTACATGATTGATGTAATTCAACAAACATGCAATTGTAGAATTTTTTAGGTAGATCAACTTACGTGTCCACACGCACTAGCGATGTTTCAACATTGAAGCTTGATGTGTATGCTTTCTGCTCGATTATGCATATGTGAATTTCTACAAAGAGACAGTTATGGCTGTAGGTAATAGAGCAGAGTGGATTTTGTTGAACGATGTAAAGAGTATAATTGTACTTGTCCCAAATAAAAAAAGATGCTCAATCGTCCTACTGAGATGAGAGATCGCAAATTGTGAAATGTGGAAGATGTGGTAAATCTGGTCACAATCGTATGACATGAAGGGACTCGGTGCCACTTAACCAAATCCAACGAAAATTGAAGGCAAAAAAAAAAAAAACTATTTCACGTACCTTATCATAATCTATTGAATATAACGACCTTCTTTGTAGTTTTACCCCCCATTTCATTTTTGATTCATCACCTGTGTATTTTTGGATTATAGTTTCAAAATCTTTCATTATCATATTACCATTTATGAGTTGTAAAATAAGATATTGAATGTGACATATGGTAAGGCTTATATTTTGTTGTTTACGAACATATTTAGTTTAGCATTTCATATTTTGACATGTTCTTTTAGGCTATACATTCAATTATATACTACTTTTGTTTATGATATTTGTGACCATCTGTGACTATCCTTGTATACTGCGACCTTATGTGATCGGTTAATATCAATGAATTGGGAACACAAGTTACAAGTTTTTAAATAAAACATTATTACTAGATTATTACTGGATGTGACCTGCTTGTGAAAATGTTTGAAGATGATTTAATTGTTATGTTCAAACACTCACTCGCTGTTACCTATTTCGTAAATTGTTTTTTTCTATTAATAGCGAGTTATGTAAAATATTCAATATTCAAATCTACATGGTAAGCGCTTATGTCTGAATGTGACTAATTATGATCTATTTTTAATTGACAGAACCTATTCAAACACATACAATATATACTTTACCAAATATCACACAGTACTACAATGAATAACAAAAGCAAATATAATAATTCCTTCATAAACTCTATATACAAATATTCGTCCAGTATGTAATTGAGTTAAAAAAAAATTCACTAACATAAAAAATCATCATCAGTTAAGTGTATTCTCCAACATAAATAAACCTAATCTACCACAACATCAATTCAATCGATAATTTGGTCATTCATCAGACATTGTTTTGCCTCCTCTACC
>CAIGRP010085897.1:0-10788 GCA_903798385.1 Fraxinus cuspidata | reverse complement strand
TAATGATATTCAGAGTAAAGACTACATTTAGTCGCCTTACGTGGTATAAACATAGCAGTTTGTTATTAAATGCATTAATGTAGTAATTTTTTATTGTCTCTTGCATCAAATAACAAACTAATCAAGTGTATATCACGTAAGACGACTACCAATGGTATTATTCAAAGTTTTTATTTCAATTATCCTTTTTGAAAAATAGAGAAGTTTAGTTGACCAGACCCCCACAGCCACCGCCCCCCTAAGCTCCGCAGGTGACCCCCCAACCTTTGTTTTTTTCCAAACATGTCGCACTCTCTCTTACACTTCACAATGCTAGCAGTCATTGACATTTTTTTTTTTCTTCTTAATCGTAATTAAAAAGATTACTTACTTTTAGAAAGTTAAAAATTGTTCAACAAAATGAGCAACTTATTTTTCAATTTGAACGACATAAATAATTATTTAAAATTTACTTGATTAAGTAAGTTTCAAATTCATTGTCAAAGTTTATTTTTCAATAATGATGCTTCACAAGGCGTGTGGCCCAATTGTTACTTCAATTAGGCAATTGGGTGTTTTGAGGTAACATACTCATTTATTATTATCGCCGACCGAGCGACCGACAAACCGACGAAATTCAAATTATATTGGAATTTGGAACATCATTAATCTTAGTCTTATGTTGCGGCATGGAAAAAAATCATTCACGACCCTTCAAAATGTAATGTTTTTAATATTTATATTTAATCATGTTATTTTGTACATGTCCACAATTTTATTGATGAGTTATCGGACGAATTAGGCGTCGTAAAAAAGTTTCATTGGTCGACTAAAATTATAGATATTAAGAGTCCTTTTGGTTTATATTTCAATTTTCAATTTTAAGTTTATTTTTAATTTTTTGTTTTTCAAGTCTTTTTTAAAATTGTTAAAAACGCGTTTGATATCTCATAGAAAATTAATTCTCAAAACATAAAATTAGAAAATGCATTTGGTTTGAAATTTTGAAAATTTATTTTGTGAATTTTTATTCCATGAAAATTGATGATTCAATAAAAATAGAACAATTTTATGTTAATAGAATATCAAGTAATACATACATTATAAAGTTAGTGATTTTTACAATATTTTTTTCGCTACAAAAGTAAAATAAAAATAAATAATAAATTAAGTTCAAAATATAAAAATTAATGACACAGATTTAGAATATTTTTATTTGTATTCAATTAATTTTTTTTTTTCAAAATTTTCACGTAAAGTTTGAACCGTGTGTTATATTTTTTTTCTAGAATTTTTAATATTTTATCTTTTTAAATTTTTATTTTTATTTTTAATTTTTTTCTTCAGAATTTATATTTTTAAAATTTTTAAAATTTTAATATATTATTTAAACACTCCTTTTTCCATGTTTTTAAAATTTTTACTGAAAACACTCAAAACGTCAAAAATATGTTTTGAATTTTATGTTACAAATTTAGCGCTTATTTGAGCTCCATTTTTTGATAAGAATACATTTTGAAATAGTAAATTGTTGGAGAATGTGTAGTTAAAAAATGAGAATTTTTTTTGAGAAGGTCGAGAATTGCCGCAGGAGCACGTAATCTATGAGGGCTTTGGTGATTACAGTCAGAAGGTCGGAAAGCACTAAAATTAGTCAAGTATGACAGTACTATAAGTTGATTTGTTTATAGTAGAGGTAACTGACTTGGTTCCGCAGTTTTTACCCAATTACGTTTCTCTGTCATCAATATTAGTGTTATTTATTGCTTTCTTATTATAAACTGCGGCAATTCAACTTAGGATAATTGGACTGTTTGTTTAATCTTCTAGAAACAATTAAAAAGTGACTTGGTGCTTTTAATTGTATAATTCCGCAGTAAGGTCGAATATAATCTTTAATTCCACATAAACACTTATTCATCCCCCTCTAGGTGTTAGTTGGGGTTGACCTCGTTATTTCAGTTAGTATTTTTTTTATGTCAAATCATTTTAAAAGTAGAATAATTTAAGTATTGTACATAATTAAATTATAGGCTCTAAGATGACTCATTTATGGAACGAATAAGATTTATTAAGAAAACTTCTCATACAGTTAATGTTTAATGTTTTAATTTTTACCTCTTTTCGTGATTTTTTGTCTCCACTGTTTTGAGTCATGTAGTTGAATTTTGTTAGCTAGATTTTCTCTCTCACACAAATATTATCAAGTAGTAGCGTATTAGGTATACGTACTGAAAGGCCTAATATGAAAATATTTATTTAATGTATGTGTGTATATATATATATGGGTAAAATCGAACTAAAGTCGGAACCGGATTGTTCAAGTTTGATTTTGGTTCCAATAATTTCGAGTATAGAAATACTCAGACCGATCCACTTAACACCCAGCCCTCCGTCAGCTAATGCCCCTAATTTAGAAAAGGCATTCAGGAATTATAAATTTTCAATTTTAAAATTTTTTGAAAAAAATATTTGAAAATGAAAACCAATAGTTAAATTCTTCACTTCTTCTATTTTTGACTTTTCCCTATTTATTTCTATAAATCATCTATCAACATACAAGTTATTTTTACAATTACAATCATCTCATAAAAAAAATTGGCAAACATCTAACTATTATTCATGCTCGTGAAATATAAACAAAGCAACTAATTCACTAAACTTACTGATCCATCTCGAGAACATGGTCGCAATTTGAATTGAGAGTACAATTTGAATTATTTTTATTTTTTTAGAAAGCGCAATTTGAATTTTGAAATCATTCTAAAATATGATTTGACTTTATAACGTAGATTATTTAAATTTATTTTTAGAACCAAAAGCGTTAACAAAAAATTTCTCAAAACGAAAACAATAATTCAATATAAATTCTTTATTTCATAAAAAAACGATTATTCTTTTTTGAATGCATATATAACAATAACAATTTTGGTTGCTTGAATTATGGAGACTGTTTCGTGAAAGACTTTTAAAGAAGCATGCTAAAAACATTAAGAGATGTGTGAAAATGTACTCTACTTTAGATCGTTCCAAGTAGGGGTGAACATAGTTTGATTTGGATGGTTTACAACAAATTTTCAAATCGAACCATTTAAATCGGTTTGAAATTTCTTCAAACCCAACCAAACGATTTCATTTTCTAAACCAAACCAATCCAAATCACTTTTTTCGGTTTGGTCTGGTTTAAAACCACGGTTTAATGAAGAAAAAAATAACATATATGTAACAACTTAAATCATAAATACTAGTCTCAAATTTCATGTTAAAACATAAATTGTATTATTAAAAATATTACAAACCAAAGTTCTATAATTCTAATCATTATATTGCAACAATATTATAAAAACATTTTAACCCCTTAGTCGATAGTAATAGCGCAACATTTGTAATTGTAACTCACGATTCATTCTCATATAAGAATATAATACATGAATTCATTAATTATAGTTAAATGATATGAAACAACTAATAAAAGAAAATAATAGAAATTAAACACGATAATACTTTTATAACATTTTGTGAATCATTCAATACTTCTAACACATTCAAAATTGACGAATTAAATCATCGCATCAACCATATTTGTATTTAACTAACTTCTAAAAGAATCAAGAATCCGACCACTAGTAGGAAATGTAGACTCAGAATCAATTGTGGATATATGAATAGTTAACTCATCTTTAGCAATTTGGGGAATAATCTTTGTATTTGTTTGTATTCTTCCACCAAAGTAATATATCGAAATGTTCATTGGTCAAATTTTCAAAACTACCATTTATATAATCCACCAAATCATTCTAACAATTATTAGTAAAATCTAGAAATTAAGTTAAAATATAAATACTTAATTGAGTGATCTTACCAGAAAATTGAATTGCAAATTTAAAAAAGATATTGCCCGTTAAAAATTCAACAGAATATGACACAAACTAGAACAAAACAACACAGGTATAATAAAAAATAGCAAACAAATACCAAAATATTAAAAAAATGGATAAATTGATATGGAAATTTAGCCGAAATTCAAGAAAATTATTAGTAAATGGAAAATAAATATGAGAGTTTGCGTTAAAATTTAAATATAATTGTTTACTAAATTGTTATGGAGGATTGATGAATATGGTTCAGCAACAGATGTTCAACAGTTCACCCAATTTGAGAGTTTTGCATTCACAATTGTAATGACCGATGAGTATTTGGGTACAAATTAATGATATAGACAATTATCTATTTGGGTATAGAGTTTAATTGGATTATGCTAATATGAATGTGTCTTCTTAATTGGAATGCGCTTAATTTTAACTGGGTTGTATAAAATTTAAATTAATTTATTTTCAATTTATTTTCTTTTGTTTTTTTGTAAACAGTTTGCAAATATTGACACCTAAACTAAATAAATTCGAAGCATTTTGGTTCGATTCAAAATCAAAACCTTGATGGATCCATGCATATCCAAACCAATGATTTCAAAAAACCGATTTTGGTTAGATGTTGCAGTTGTCGATTTCGTTGTTAAGCCCTAGCTCCAAGTAAGAAATGTAGGAAAAGTGATAGAATATGTGAGAATGTTGTGCAAACTATTATTGCCTTTAGATATTTGTGTAGAGATTTTTCAAGACTTAATATTACACACATGATCAAATTGATCCTTACCGTTCATTCTAAGGAAATACATCTTTATAAGGACAAGGGGGCTTCATTTGTAAACCATATGAGTTGAATGAGCTTGAGTGTGCTTGTAATATTCTTCTTTAAAAAGGTGTATGATTCATTTCCGATAGTACAATTAATAATACTATTTTCAAAGTAATCACTAGCACTAATATTGTCCATTAAGATTTGACGTGAGACCCCAAACTCACGGACACGACCAGACATAAAATTTCAAAAAGCCCATTCTCACTAATATCTATAAATATCACCCCAGCATCTTATATATTTTCTAAACGTTTGCCCCTAAAAATGTGATATTTGTAGATTTTAGTAACAAAACTATTCACTGCACTATTGTAGAAATTTTGATGTATGCTACACAACTTAAAGACACTGACGAAATGATGAAATCTATTGCATAGACAGCTTAACGTCTAGACAAATATGGTGGTCGTCTAATGTCCACATTTTAGGAAAAGATACAAAATTTTAGAAAATTATTTCAAAATATTTTTCTCATAATCAGCTCAAATGGTCATTGGTCATAAACATTTGTCCATCTTGCATTTTTTGTCCAAAAAATTAAATATTGACAATAATAGTTCCACTCTAGAAATTAAAAAAAAAAAAAAATAAAGGATAACCTCATCATCTTATTCACCCAGTCCATCTCATAAGAAATTTGATAACTTACAATCCCGATTGACATATTCCAGAAATGAATTCGAATCTTGATTACCACTAGAATCAATGTTATATATTTACTTATGTTTTAAAAAAAATAAAATTAGTCACATCGGGGGATTGGATTTCATTCAAGCTTGATAGATTGGGGATGTGGTGATCAATTTCTTTATAAACTTATTGAAGTCAATAGGCAAAGGAGAAGACTTGTTTCTTTACAACACATGGCTCTTCTCCCTCTTTGATCTCCATATCAAGGCCTGCAACATCATTGTCTTGTATGCCTTCGCTAGAAACATTGTTTGATCTAGTTTGCGTTCAGACACACTATCACGTGATCGATCTAATTTAACAATCACCACCACACCACACCACACCCATCAACACGACCATCGCCACCGCCGATGAAAATAACACATCCCCAAATTTATGTCTTGTTATATAATTTGTGTTTACATTTTGTACCTACACCCCATTCTTGTTAAATTCTTTAAATGTCCAAGTGTATGGGACCCCAAATAAATTATTGAATATTTTCCTTCGTTCTAAAACTGGAGAAGAAATAGAGACAATGGCCCAAATCGGAGAAAATTTGACTAAGAAAGAGTAGAAGAAGAATTTCCAATAACTCAGTGATATGGATCATGTAATTTGTTATTGAGACCACCACAAATTCTAGCCAATGACCTTTGAGTTAAGATTAGGTCTTCCACAACTCCTATCAAGGTAAGGTTTGATAACACTAAACCAACCCTCCGAAAAATTCAAATCGCATAAGAAGTGATTGAGATTTAATAGGTAGTCAAAAGTGAAAATGTTGATTTATGTTTAAATTTATCCTCAGTGTTTTGATGATAACAAACAAGATAATATTATTTTCTAACAATTAATATTGAATGATTATAGTTTTTCAAAATATTCGATAAAGATCAATTAATTATGGACATAAAGATACATTACAAACTGGACCCACAACGAAAGTTGAGCATTTAAGTCAAATCATTCAAGACAGGAGCTACAAAAGTCAAGCTTCAAAGGAAGCTCATTAGACTAAATGCTTATCTATTCATTTGTAAAGGTACAACGGCTTTAATTCTTAGCAATAAATGGTAAAAACTCAAAAATCATTTTTATGCTTTAATAATAACTTGCAAGAATATCTTTTATCAAAATTAAAATTGATTTTCAAAATTAAATTTGAACTTTGCTATTTTGAAAAATACTATTCATTAGCTTACATTATTCAAAATATTCACATCGGATCAAACAAAGCCAAAATAGATAAAACTTGCGAAATGTATACGTCTGGTTCAAGTAGTGAACATCCATACAACCAGATTGTCCATGCAAACGTCCGATTACTTTTTTTGTCGTTCTGATTTCGGACGCACAACATATATTTTCGTATTCAGAATGTGGACGCTGAATGTCTGTCCATTTGCCCAGATTGTTTTGCTTCTTGAACTCTATAAATACATTCACTTTTTGCATTCATTATAACATCCTTTAATCACATTAAAGTGAGATATCATTGAGTAAAAAAATCATTTGATCCTACATCTTATTTATTTCATCAAATCATTTATAGTAAAACCTTTTGATTGATTGAATCAACGTTTGAAAATCATCTTTGTCAACAAAGTTTTTCTTATATAAAAATTGAGCTTCATTTATTACTATTCATTGAAGTGTTATACTCTCTTGATATTTAATTCATTTGTGTCCTTTATTAAGATAGATATTCAAAATTGTAAGAACATTTTCTTCAAACTTGTGAATTGTATAGAGGTTCCGTAAAACTCAATATTATATAATGATCGGTGGTTATTATTTGTAAGTCATCGGAAGCTTAGGTTTGAATTGCACTATAAATCAGTCATTATAATAAAAAGACATTGCTCGCGACAAAAAGCTCCTCAATGGAGGACATATATCATTACGTTGGATAAAACCTCAACAATGTTATCTTTTGCATTTTTTTCTCCCCTATTTATTGATTTCATACTTGCACATATTACTTATTTCATTTATTCTTACTTGCTTGGATTTAGATTGGTACTTCCGAAAAAGTTTTTAAAAATCGATTCACCCCATCTTGATTAGTTGTTTTTGAGCTATCAGAAAAGCGGTGTGGCAAGGGTCTAACATCTAGTTTTAATTATTTTGATGGTGACGAAGACATTGGTGCTAGCGTATTGCGGGTGGCGACGACGACGTTGGTGTTAGTTTGTGGTGTGGTGGTGAGATTTACTTTTCTATTAATTTTTTTTTTAAAGAAAAAATTATGTTTTACTTATTTTTTTTTTTTTGGGTTTAAAAACTTTGCCTCTTTCAATAAAAACAAAATAAGGGAGATTGAAAACTCTAATGGTTATTTTGGACAGAATCCATTTAATGACTAATTGTACCAACAATGTAAATGTTTAGGACTATTATTGTAAAGATTTAATTTTTTCGAATAAAAACACAAGATGTACAAATGTTTGGGATCATTTCCATTTATTTCCCTAGTTTTACTATCAAAATGTTCGAGTCAATCTTCTGTAAAAACTAGTAGTAAGCACGTATATTGCACGTCTTATGTATTCGACGAATGAAATTTGTAATACTTTTTAAAAGTAGTTGAGATTATTAATATTGTTAAAGGAAAAATTAAAATTATAAAAAAAAAATTAAGAATATATATTGTACACAGTATTTTTTGTCAACGTCATACAACTTTTATTATTATTATTATTTATTTTCTGGTTTTAGCCTTTTACCAAGACTTTTGTTTTTGCATTGAAACTGCTAGAAAGTGCGAATAATAGTTGTCCATATGAGAATATATATTCCCATAGTAGACACTGTTAAAGTAAAATCAATTTTGACGCATCGTGTGAAAATGACTTTATTATTGAGAAACTTGCATCGTTGCCCCCATATTGATCATGTTGATTGTAACTCTTAACGTACTATTTTGAATTACTAATACCATTTTTTTAAATAATAGAGGTAATTGATATTTTTCAAGGGAAAAGTACAATTGAGTGTATATATATATATATATAAGTTTTTATGACGTTATGCATATAATGTGAAAATATTGAATAAAATAAAATGTAATGATATGATTACAATAATACTTCTTTGTACACAATATTTTTTGTTAAGGTCACACATCTTTTCTTCTTTTTATCTTTTGCTTTTACTAAAAATTTTATTGTTTGCATTGAAACTCCACGAGAAAGTGCGACATATAGTCGCCCATGAGAGAATACATATTCAGAAAGATATATTCCAACACTAGGCAATGTTTGTCCTTGAGCTTTGTAAATTGTCATTGCAAAGCATAGACCTATTGGACATTGTTTCCTCTTAAATTTGAATGGATATCCTTCATCATTTGCTGGAGTTAATGGGATGTGAGAAAGGAAGACTTGTTTTCGAGAATGTTGTTCAACGACTATTTCTGCATGAATAATATGTTTCTTGAAATCACGACAAATTATTCTTGTTCCATTGCAAAGACCGTTGGATGGGTCTAGATTCCTCAAAAGCATCACCGGACAATTTCTTTTCAAGATTAACTTATGCGGTGGGATACCATTTGGCAACAATGTATTTAGAAACTCTTCTTTGATAAAATTTGTTTGTATCATCTATTGCTTCATCAAAGCTAACAAATTCTTCACTTTCTCCAGGAAATAACCCAATTAGTTTGTCATTGAGGTAGTCAACATATTCATTTTTGGTTGAAAGAATTCCACGTTGTGTCATATAATCAGAAGGTGCTGCATTTTCTATTAAATTCGGGAACACTGCATTTATCAAGTGTAATTTCGAAGTTTCATCATCGTCACATGCTATAGCTATCTCATTTGGTAAGTTGATGAAGTCTTCCTCTATATAAGGTTCTATTCCATTACCAATTTGGATCAAGTATTGTGCAAATTAGTTGCAGCTTTTCCATTTTTCCCAAAGATACGACCTAACCAAACTTCGGCTAATTGTTTGTTGTCGTATTACTTTTGGGACTACATGTAGCACTTGACGAAAATCTTATCCAAATACAAAATCCTTTCCACCAAATGGTTTTGAATTGTCCAAGATATCTCTTAAAGTTCTATCAACGGTTTATATTGTATTTTTGTTGGCAATTGGAGCTTTATCCCATATTATGAGCTTTGTCTGTCGAATCAATTCTGTTGTAGCACTTTGTTGTATATACTAGACATTGTTGATTCATTATTCAGGAGTGGAATATTGAATCTTGAATGGGCAGATCTACCTCCTGGCATTATTGAAGCTGCTACACCTGAAGTTGTTGTCGCAAGTGCTATCATCTTTTGAGATCGAACCCTTGCCAGTAAAGCACGATATAAGAATATTTTTCATGTACCGCCAGGTCTATCGACGAAAAATACACCCCCATTTCCACTGTTTATTCTTTCAATTATAACATCAAAAGAATGTTTTTTATCTAGATCTAGATATGATGCTGCTTGAATGTCAACATTTGGAAGTTTGACAGAGCGTTCATCTAAAATTTCTTTTGCAATGGGTTCATTGTTACCGTAAAAGGTATCAATTAGTTGAGGTAAGTCATATGCAATAATAGTCGTTCCCACAAATTGCAGGAAAAATTGTATATCTCGTAAAGCGCGACATTTCTTCTGTAATATTCTGTCAAGTCTTCAAAATATATGTCCCATAATTTTCTTACTTTAGTAGGCTCACAATGGACCAATAATGTGGCGAATAGTTTAAGAAATTCGAAAGGCATTTGAAATGCGACCGCTTTATGCAAACATTCAATTATGCTATGATCAGATTCCAAAACACCTCTTTTTTGTGCTGCCTCCTTAAAGGATGAATACTGTATTCTGTTAACTGTTAGCAAGAACTCAAAAGATATAGGTTCTTTCACATGGTTCAATAGTAAACGTAAGTAATATCCGTCGCCTTCACCCGGATTTGCCACTGCAATGCGGGAGATAACACGACCTTTTTTTTTTCATTCAATCCACTTTGGATGTCTTTTGTTCCATGCATAATGTTTTGGAAATTCCCTATACAAAAGATTTCTCGCCCCCGCATATTTTTTACACATTTCAAAATACTCCGTCAACATTGTTCTTGTGGCATGATCTGAATGAATAACCTGAGCTAAGTTTTGTTGATCTAAATATGAAATAGATTGTTGGTTAGGAAGGTGAAGTTGTAGGTTTATTACTGGTGGTGACACTTCGTTCAACCAAAATTCATATATTCTCCATTAAGCTTCTTGTGCAGAAACCCATCTTGCATCTTGAAATTCTTGTATTTCATTTATGATGTTAACATCACCATCCCTTGAAATATGGACAGCTGCTCTATCATGACCTTTATAGATATATTTATATAAGTACTTAACAGCCTTCAGTCCAGAGCATATTTCAACGTTACTATGACAGTTATACCGTTATAGTAGATATGGGTTGTAAGGAACCA
>CAIGRP010085892.1:0-17312 GCA_903798385.1 Fraxinus cuspidata | reverse complement strand
ATACATATCTGGTTTATGCGACAATTTGAAAACAAACATTGTTGAAAAATCAAGGAGATAAGAATACCACTACCAAACAATTTTTCAAAAAGAAAAAGAATTGTTTGAACAGCATAAGAAGTGGCAACAAGACCATTATCAGTACATGCAATCTAGCATGCAACCTAAGGATATTTCAGGTTTGTGCGATAATTTGTTCAACTCACATATTGCTGAAGAATCGCGAAAACAAGAAGACCACTACCAGGCACTTCTTGACAACCAAAAATAATTCTTCCAACAGTAGTAACAATGGCAAGAAGAACACTACCAAGACATGCAATCTAGCATGCAAAATTATATAGATACCAGTTTGAATTTAGTAAGAACTTATATTAACGAACAAAATAGCAATATGCTGAACAAATTATCTAACTGAGAATCAAACGGAAGTTGTTATAACTTCTCTCCAGCAAGATATTCATGTCCATAGGTCTCCGATTCCAAAGTAAGCCTCAACATCTCAACAAATTGAAGATGTTGAAAAGTTAACAAAGGGGAAAAATCTAAAGGATAAAATATACAATATTCAACACCATCGACGATTTATCCTTTGGAAGATTATCCTATGAACATATATGCAACAATTAGATATTAGGTAATAAAGAATCCATCAAGATAACCAATCTAATTCTACTTTATCAGCTTGAATATTATAATTTTAAGTTCATTTATTTTAAACTAATTTAAATTATGTTAATATTAAGATGATAGAACTTGCAATTTGTACGAAAGAGACATAATAAAGGCTATAATGGACACAACACAAGATATAAATACTGCGATTAGTAAAGTTTATTCATCATAATAAATTTCATTCAATAGTTAATATATTTGATTTACATCTATTTATTCTATTAGAATCTTGACCTCGAGTTCAAACTATTGAGGCGGCTCATTAACGACGATTCTACCCTTGTTTCAAAAGAATATGCAATTCTAGACTTCTAATTTGAAAACGAATGTGCTGGTCAGATGATGTGGCAAATAAGCATACAAGAAGGAAGTGCCAGTATAGATTCACTAGATTTAACCATTTTAAGAGAATACATAAATGACAATTTGCCTATAGCTGATCGTCCATGGATAAGATGCAATTATCTATTAATTCCATGTTCGTATCCAGTTGGTATCTCTTTCTTGTTAATATTTCCGAATGGAAATCCCTAATATACAATTGTAGCCACAATGTTCATACGCCATAGCAGGGCAGGGCACATGCAACTGCAGTATTCAATTTAGTTCAAGCATTGTTAATGTCTTCAGAGTTTTCCTCCATAAGACGAGATATAAGAAAAAAGAAAAACAAACAAATGGAGTTAGAAATCATACCTTACCTACCTTGTGCAAATAATGGGTGAGTATTTAAACTATTTACTGTATACTATAATATTTCGTTATCTATTTAATTTAATTTTACATTTATGGTACTAATTTAATCTAACATAAAACTATTTCTTTTATAGGCCAAACTCTGTAATTTTTTTGCTTAAATATATAGAATGCTTCATTCTAGGATATCCAATAGAATCAGTTTCTGCAAACAGGATGACTATATACAGACAAAATATTACAGTAGATATTTATTTTAATGAATATTTTCTACATCCTCGTTGATCTTGATACTAATGGATAATCATATTCGTGCAGAAAAAACTATTGACATTGGATTCATACTTAACAACACAGTTGAAGGAAGTCCTATACTTACAAACAGAAAGGTAGATATACATCAATTATTCTTCATGCTTATGGACACGTCAAATGTCCACCTTTGGAACTACCTTTCCAATTATGAATTTTTATTCATTTTACCATTTAATAACTATCTTAATAAATTACTATTTGCAACTTCACTCTTCAAATTTCTGTAGTAGTTTCTTCAACAGCTGAAAATGCTTTACATTTATTTTCTTTTAACATCTATATGTTTTTTCTATTTCTTTCGTGTTTACATTTTTAGTGTTTGCTTTGCTCTTTGTGTTATCAAGACCACTTAATAACTTAGTCTGCATTCTATTATGGTGTGATATTCCAAAGAAAGTATTACAATCTAATTAGCCTCCACTTGACTAGGGGATCTTCAAACATTAATATTCATGAATAAGCTCCAAAAGTGTGATCGTTTTATTTTTGGCCTTGCGTGTTTAGAAAACTCTTCTATCTTTGAACGCTTGCCCCAAAAGAAATTGTGTATTATTCACAGGGGCTGCAATTTGACTATCAACTTTTTCTCTTCCGCTACAGGTTCTATGTACATGTAAAGATCTTGCTACTACAGAGCAAACTATTAGTCTAATGATCAATCTGTGAAGGTAGCTTCAACAGACACTTCAATCATCAACTCTTGCCTCTACATAGTCATCCTTGCAAACTTCGTAGCAAGTTACATTATAGTAAATTCTTTCATCATAGTGCACACAGTGCACAAGTTAGCAACATTCTTCCTTCTGGGTTACTACTATTTTGTGCTGATGATACATTACAAGGTCTATACACCAATCTCTCATTGGTTGTTTTTTTAGAGTGTCAATGCCATTTGCGAGTAAAATATAGATTTATGTATGCAAAATGCGTGAAATAGAAGCTATCCCATGCTTTAGAGAAGAAAAGAGAAAAAGCGGTGGCCGAGGATTAACATGTTTGTGGTTTGTGAGATTTTTAGTTGTCAATTATGAGGTTTTTAATGGCAATTCATGTTGCAGTTTTCATCCAGCCATGCTATTAAAAGAGAAGATGAAGCAACTACTGTTCATTCGATGGCAGAGGTTCACATTTCACTGGTTCTGCACTGTTCATTAGCTAAAATCATATGAAATGAATTTTTGCTTTCGTGTCAACTGCCCAATTATAAGTCAGGCTTATAAACTTTGTTACATACAGATTATCTAATATCGTGCTCATTCAATGTCTAGCATTACTTCGATAAAAGAAAAAAAATTGTTTAGAATTACTTGTTGAGCATTAGAATTCCTGTTTTTTGTATTAATTATTACCAAAATATTATCTGCTTAAAACCTTCAATTATAAATTTAGCTTTAGTAACTCTATTATGGTATAGGTTCTGGATTTATCTACCTACACATGCTGCATAACGTTGTTAGTCACTACATGGACCATTACTAAAAAAAATGACATCATGCTGTTCACATGCTTAGTAACTATATTTTATTGGTGACATTATATGTAAATTTACCTCACCAAATTAAGTTCACACATATCTCCCATAAACCATTAACGTTGGACACACTATTTCCATTGACATTTTTCTAGGTGATTGGACATATGTTTTCTGTTACTACCAAGAGCTATTTGGCTTCATCAATGGCTGCAAGGCTAGGTCCAACACCTATTGACTGCTTTTGAGATTTGCTTACAAGTCTAAGTGACATTGTTATTTCTTGCTAAGGGTTGTGTTTATTAAAATTTTGTAATACAAGCTTCTATCAATTCTTAGCATTCAAGATGCTAACATAACCTTCAAAACAACATAATATGTTCACTGCACGGGTCAAAAACTAGTAATAATAATATCATGAATTTGTGTGTAAACTGTAAATCGGGGACTACATTTCTTTCTTTAAAGGAAGTTTCAGATGATGCTTAATTTAATCAATACATAAAATGTCGACGAATGTACTAAAGAGGTTGTGTTATTCAAAATGTGATCGAAAATGCTTCCAATAATATGGACTTTGAGAAATTCTTAGCATTAAAAAGGTAAACATATTTTGGACATCATGTGTCACACTTAAAAATCTTATGTTTGAAGGAATCTCTAAACCTAATAGATTCAAGAGAGTGATTAACAAAGTGAAATTCTTTACTATTTTCATCTATACACATCAAAAGATTTTAACATTAATGAGAGATTTTTTTCAAAAAAATAGATGGTTAGGTTGGAAGTCATTAGATTTACAACTTCTTTCTTAACATTGCAAACTTTCCTTGATAAAAAATAAGAGTTAATAAATATGATGGCTAAGGATGAATGGGAAACATTTAGGGAACGTTTGATACACCATATTGGATTAGAGATAATAGGATTAGAAGGAATATGATTAGGGAGGATAAGACTATAAGAGTATATAATTAAGTTGGATTGTGATGTATTATTTCGATACAATATTTGGTGTTATAGTGTATTAGAAGAATGTACAAGTATTGAGAGAGAGAAAAATTATGAAAATATTTTATTTTAAGATTAATAGAGTAAAGATACTTTTAAGTAATTTTCCTCTACAAATATATTTATCTAACTTACTTCATGCTTATATAACTTACTTTCATATTACTTTTAAGTAAAAGATTATTTATTTAAAGTAATTCTTATATTTTTATCAAAATAAGTAATTTACGTATTTTGACTTTGATTAAAGAAAAATGATGTATTTTAAAATTTACTTATAAATAGCAAATTTAATGTTTGTGGGCGGACGTGATTGGATTAACTCGTAAATAAAACATATTTTTAAAAATACTCTTACCTTATTTGTTTTTTTTATAGTAAGTGGCTTACTTATTCTTCAATTTTTTAAATTAAAAAATATTCCTTTTTAAAACTTACTTATTTACTTGTGAGTAAATTATTCATTTTTAAGCTTTAAAAAGTAAAACTATTCAATGCTATGATAACTTAATTTTCTTATATATTAGGAAAAAGGTCAATTTTTTTTTTTAAAGTAAATCTAACCTACATAATTTAAATTTTAATTAATGAAAATTATTTATTTCATAACTTAATTATTTTATTTATAAGTAGATTAACATGTGCTAAAGGTTTTTTAGAGTAATCATGACACATGTACATAAATATTTACATTTTTGTTGACATTCTTCCACATGGAATCATCATATCCCTTAATTTTCCCAACAATCTTTCAAATCATTGTTTAGATTGGGCCACATAGGAAGGAATGTCAAGTAAAATATAAAGCAAGATGTACATCTAAGTTAATCCTTTTCAGAGAATCGTCAAGCGCCGTGTGCACGAGCATTTAGTACTTATCCACACCCACACCCACGCCCACCTGACCCCACTCTACTCCATGCCTCGGTCTCTCGTTATTCCTATATATTATCAATAAGTCAATATATTTGGTGTGTAAGTTTAGTTTGATATGAACCCATTTGTAACTTCAAATAATTTTATGAGGTTGGCTTAAAGCAATAAGATTAGGTCGAAAAATATGATCTAGGTTTTGTCAAAACCATGAATAAGATAAAAGTTATCCTTGTACAACCTAATATCACATATCAAACTAAATGGTTAAGGAGCAAAAGGGAAAATAGGCATTTGATATTGATGTTCCCAACGATTTTTTAAACTCCATTAGTGAAGCGTTTAAACTTGTTGATGCAAGGCGAGAATGCTTTAATGAGATTTGTTGGAGAGCTACTAAGGCAAATGTTATGAAATCAACCACCGAATTGAGATGTTGAAATTATATGGCACAATAATGAAATATTTGATCACAAGTAAAATAATAAAAGAAGACAAGAAAATAAGGTACATGAATTAGAAGATTTTATTGCACCAACCACTGGATTGAGATGTTGAAGTTATACGGTACAATAATGCGGTATTTGATCACAAGTAAAAGAATAAAAGAATACAAGAAAATATGATGGATGAATTAGGAGATTTTATTGCACCAATAATAATAGAGAAATATATAATTGATCCTAAAGTTCTGATAATCTCTTTTCTCACACTTATAAAATTGTATAGAAGAGCCTAATATTTATAGGGAATATGTAAGGGACATCCAGACCCGCATAGTAGAGTTGTTGATAAAGTAGGATGTCAAAAAATTGAGTCCAAAATAAAAAAGGAGAGAAAAACACAGAAAACCCAAAACAGATCAGGCGGTGCTACGACGCCCATACCCAATGCTGCGGCACCGGGCGTTCTGCTAGGAATTTTTTTTTGTTCCCAAATTATTTTCTCCATCCCGAACTCTTTTTCAATTCCAATACCAATTTCCAACTTTCAATGGGCTTCCAAAATAGAACTTCAACTTGATATATGACTCCAATAGCATTTCAAACTGAATTCTTAATGACGTGCACTTCAATTAGAATTCTTTAATTATTTCAACAAGAAATTCGGGCCACGCCCAAATTCTAACAATAGATAATGACATTCAAAAGACATTGAAATGTAGTAAAGGTTATGAAATTTTTATGCAATTAAAATGTGGTCTAGATATTAAAAGCTGTGGTGTGAACATATTTAGCATAATATAAATTTGACAAAAAAAACAAAAAGACAAATACCTTATACTTGCAAAAGCCTAAACTCTTCCACTCCCGTTCCAACCACCACCATTGGTACCACTTGCACCACCACTGGCACCACTCACACTATCGGCACCACCTCGACCACCACTACCGCACTACCATTTGCAAAACTATATCCACCCACACTTAACAAAACTCGAAGGACCACCACCTACCCCATACCCTTAATGCAAATAGTCGTTGATCACTTATTCCACCACCAATATTCCTCACCTCGTCATCAGCCACTTCTTTTCAGATCTGTCACACTACCTTTATCCTCATCAATAATCACATAGCCCTAACCAGTCAGCATCATTCAATCATCACGCGCAATGGTCACAACACCGTTGCACAAAGATGGTCGTCAATGCAAATTGTTGTTGCGCAACATCTATTGGAGGTCAGAGAGATATAGAGAGAAGAAAATAATTTAGGGTTTGGGAGTAAAATTTGGTGGGTTGGATGGGGAGCACTGGGTTAGGTATGTAGCTAATTTGATTTTATAATATTAATATCAATATTAAAATGTAGAATTATGACATAATTTTCAAACAAAAACTTTTAAACATGAATTTTGAAATGGAAAGTTAAAAGTAGAAATCATAGTCTAGGCGGTTTTTAAAGATCCAATATCAAAAGTCAATATTTAAGTTTTATAATACCAAAATCAAGTTTTAATTAATTAATTTAATTTATTATATAAATATATAATGTCCATAACCACTATTGCCTTTTACGTTAAAACTGGAGAGATAAAATAATCAAATAAGAAAACACAATCTCAAAAAACCGCTTCAATATCTTATCAGAGAAACACACAAAAAGAAACTAATATTACCAAAATTTCACCAATCTCCCCTTCACAGTTCCATACATTATTTGTATTCATTATTCCACTATCAATAAACTTTTACACCCACAATACCCTAATATGCTCTCTGTCTTCTCCACCATTCTCTTCGCAGGTCGAGAGGATGGAAATCTATGTGAAATGGTGCGAACAAGGAGTTGTGACCGTGAATCACAACCTAAGCATGGTGACACATCTGGAGGGAAAAAAAAAGAAAGAAAAGTAAAGAAGAGCGAAAGTGATACATTGTGCACTCGATGAAACTCCATGATAAGTATATTTTATACACTTATTCAGGGTATAAAATAATGATATTTGATAGTTCTATTAACAAAATATATCCTAAATTATTAAATTTTATGTTATATAGATAAATTCATTGGTTGAACGAGGAAGAGAAAAAAAGAAGGAAAAATTGGTGAAAAAGGCAAATTCCAAAGGTTGAAGACCAAATTGTAATTATTCAATAGTTGAGTCGGACACAAGAAAATACTTTGAAGATTGTTAAGAGGGAATGGAATATGATCAAAATATTATAAAAATCAATTTTCAATATTTCAGATTTTTAGTCGAATATTTAGACCCATTTTTGGCATAGTAAACACTCGAACTGGAAATATTTAGAAAAGTTGTAGCCCTTTGTACTAGCTTTTTTAACGCACTTTGAATCACCTCAATCGGATATCAGGAGAGAAAATTATGGCCAAAATACTGACTGCTGTGTAGAAACAAAAAATTTGCGCACGAATGCAACTTTCCTTATTCAATTGGAATTCTTTTGAAAACCAATTTGGACATGATTTTCAACCACGTTTCTACTTTTACAAATACCTGGCAGTAGAATACATATTGGAGACCTCTCCTAGACATATTATACTCCAATATTAATCAATTATTATCATGAAATGAGGAAAATTAATAGTTTTGTGAGAGAATTGAAGGGGACTTGCAAGAATTCAATTAAGTGGAAATTCAAATTTGATTTTTATAGACAAAGAAAAGCAAGTGCAAGTGGAGATTCATCAAGAAGCCATTGAAAAATTCAAAATTTTAAAATTCATTTTCATCTTCTCAATTTATCAAAAATCTGGGTTGATGTCTTTTCACTTAAATATGATTTCTTATAATTTCGATATGTTAGGCGAGTTTTATACATTGTTAGGATGAGATGAACCATTGCTATGACATTTTTAGTTTTAAATTAATTTTTTGACTTTAATTTGATTTGATTTGTGGATTTTTATTATCATTTTTATCATTCTTTTCAATTGATTGATAACCAATTGAATTGTAAGTAAATTTTATTGTTATCGAGAGAGACAATAGGGTTTAAACACAATATCATAAACATTGTAAGGTTTGATAGAGGATAGAGATATAAATCTATACTTTATATGGTTTCAATAGGTGTTCTAGTACATGTTAATGCATTTATCATGTTTACATAATTCATCGAGAGATAAAAGGGCTACATGAGGGGATGATTTGATCGCTATCGAGTGAGACTTTCAATTAAATTAGGAACATTAACCAACAAAAATGATTTCAAATTGTCACTTTAATTGTTACACAAAAAATAGAATAACAAGGGGGATTCGACATTTTAGCAATGCATCTCACATATTTGAAAAACACATGTACTTATTTTCATTAGTTTAATTGATAATTTAGGGATTGGTATAAAAAATACAAAATTTGTTTGATATTCGTTTAAAGTTGCGATTAATTTTAACTCGATCAAACACGTAATCCTCGTGGGTTCGGCACTCTATTTTTCTCTTTATTACTTGTTCACAATCCCATTCATTTGCGGGTTTTCAAAGGATCAAGTTTTTTGCGTTGTTGTCGGGGACTATTGTTTTTTATCAGTTTAGTTAATTTTAGCTTAATCTAATTTTTACTTTTTTAGTTTAATTTATTATATTAGAAAAACATTACAATGTTTCCTACTTCCTTTTTAACGACTTTGTATGTGAAGTTTGAGAGTCGGTAATCTTGCTCAATTTGACTCAGAGATTGAACGAACATTCAACTTTCGAAAAAGACAACAGTTGGAAAGACACCAAAAATAGAAAGAGGAAGACATGGTAGAGGAAAATCCAAATCAAATAGTCACCGGTTGTGGAAAGCCAATCAAGCATAGTATATCCGGCATTTGGTCAGGCAAACTTCTACCTGAGGACCGATGTGATCAACATGTTCTAAAACGCGCTGCAATTTTTTGGGAGAGCTATGGAGAATCTCAACGCTCATATATCAAGATTTATGAACATGTGTGCAACAATTGAGTATCCAGGGGTGTCCAGTGAAGCAATTAGACCGAGACTTTCCCATACACATCGAGAGACTCATCTAAATAGTGGTTAGACACTTATCCACTTCAGAGCATCACTATATGGAACTAATTGAGTCATAAATTTCATAGTTAATACTTTCCACCAAAAAGGATTGCAAAGCTGAGGGACAAGAATATCACATTCCAACAAATGGACTTTGAATACTATTCAGAGGCTTGAGAACGATACAAGGGTTTACTTTGCCTATGCTTACAACACGGATTGCAGAAGCCATTACAACACGGATTGCAGAAATGGCTTCAGGTACAATACTTCTACATTGTTTTGAATCCGCTAAGCAGGGCTAACGTAGACCTGCATACGATGGTCTATCACAAAAAGAACCGCGGATCAAGTCCACCAAATCATTGAGGATTTGGCATTCACTAGTGCACTTTGACCTACTGAAAGGATGAGTGGAAAGACAGTTTTTTTGGGTATTCGAAGTTGATTCTTTGACAGAAATTTCATCACAATTGGCATTATTGGCACATAAGATGAATCGGATGAATGCAGTCCAGATAATGGGACTAAAATGAAAACATTGTAAAGGGAACCACGAGAGTGTTGATTGTAATGTAGGGTCTCCTTTTGTTCAGATAGTGGAGGATGTGAACTACACTGAAACATTGTAGAGGGAACCACGAGAGTGTTGATTGTAGTGTAGGGTCTCATTTTGTTTAGATAGTAGAGGATGTGAAATACACTCAAAATTTTCAAATGCAACAACACAATCCAACTCTTAACACCTATTACTCAGGTTGGAAAAATCACCCAAGTTTACAATGGAGCAACAATCAGGGTGCTCAAATCACACCACAACAAACTGCACCACCAGATGTTTCAGCGGAATGAAAAGAAGTTTTCATTAAAAGATCTTGTGACTAAGTTGGCGAAAATATATACTCAACATATACAAAGAATGGATAAAAGCTTACAATTTTAAGGAAATGCCATAAAAACTTTGAAAAATCGGATGAGACAAATAGTGAAAACACTTTCTGAGAGATTACCAAGAGCATTGCCCAGGGAAACTGAGATAAGTTTCAAATAGCAGGTAATAGCAGTAGAGGTCATGGAGAAAGAACAGATTGAGGCAATAACTACCCTCAGTGGAGTTCAACTGCCAGAGATTAATATAAAGAGTCCAGTTGCCACAAAAGAAAAGGTACAATCTACGGTTGATGAGCAATTGGAGAAATCTGAGCAGAACAAAGAAGCAAAGACCAAAAGAGAATCAAGGGATCCAAAGGTTAATGAAAATGTTCCTACTAAAGAATTTGTACCACCATTACCATTTCCACAAAGACTACAAAAGATTGATGATCAATTCGAGAAATTCCTGAATATGCTGAAAAAACTCCACATCAATATCTCATTCATCGATGCAATTCAACAGATCCCGACGTATGCAAAGTTCCTGAAGGACATGGTATCTAAGAAAAGAAAGCTTCTGACTGGAAAAAATGGCATTGACTGAGAAGAGAAATACAAGGCTGCAAAATAAATTGCCACCAAAACTCCAGAACTCAGTGAGTTTCACTTTACCTATTTTACTAGGTAATGAATTTCATTTTAATGATTTATGTGATACGGGTGCAAGTAAATTTAATACCTTTGTCTACTTTTAGAAAACTAGGAGTTGGGGAAGTCAAAGAATCAAATATGACGTTGTAGCTAGCAAATTCGAGCATCAAATGTACATAGGACAAGGTTAAGGATGTGCTCATCAAGGTTAGGAAGCTAATATTCTCCGCGGACTTCCTTGTTATGGATCTCGAAGATGACCATGATATGCCAATTATCTTAGGTCGACCCTTTTTAGCAACAACTCAAACTTTGATTGACAGGAAAATGGTGAGCTGACTATGGGATGGAGGATGCACATGAGATCTTTAAACTACATAATCTACCCAAGCAACTTTTCTTGTTCGATTGGAACTCTTTTAGAAACCAATTTCGACATAATTTTCTATCAGATTTCTAGTCTTACAAATACCTAACAACAAAATACATATTAGAGACCTCTCATAAACATATCATATTCGAATATTCATCAAATATTATAATCAAATAAGGAAATTCATAGTTTTTTTTTTTTTTTTTTTTTTGTGAGAGAATTGAAGTAGACTTGCAAGAATTCAATCAAGTGGAGATCCAAACTTGATTTTTATGGGCAAAGAAGAGCAGGTGCAAGTGGTAATTCATCAAGAAACCATTGAAGAGNCAATATTTATCAATTATCATCAAATGAAGGAAATTCATAGTTTTTGTGAGAGAATTGAATGAAACTTGCAAGCATTCAATCAAATGAATATTCAAATTTAATTTATGGACAAAGAAAAGAATATACAAGTGAAGATTCATCAATAGATCATTGACGAGATTCAAAATTTCAAGATTCATCTTCATCTTCTCAATTTATCAAAAATTCAGGTTATGTCTTTTCACTTAAATATGATTTCTTATAATTTCGATATGTTAGACTAGTTTTATACATTGCTAGGATAAGATCAACCCTTATTGTGATATTTTTAGTTTTTAATTAATTATTTTGACTTTAATTTGATTTGATCTGTGGATGTTTATTATCTTTTTTATCATTCTTTTTAATTGCTTGATCACCAATTAAATTGTTAGTAGAATTTATTGTTATCGAGAGAGACAATAATATTTAAAGCACAATATAAGAAACATTATAAGGTTTTATAGATGATAGAGATATACATCTATGTTTTATGTGGTTTTAGTATGTGTTCTAGCACTTGTTAATGCATTTATCATGTTGTATATTTCATCAAGAGATAGAAATGTTAAATGAGGGTAATAGATTTGATCGGTATCGAGAGAGACTTTCAATTAAATTTGGAACATTAACCAACATAAATGATTTCAAATTGTTATTTTAATTGTTACAATAAAAAATAAATAATAAGGGGGATTCGACATCTTAGCAATGCACCTCACATATTTGAAAAACACATTTACTTACTTCATTAGTTTAATTAATAGTTTAAGGATTAGTATAAAAAAATCACAAAATTTGTTTGCTATTCGATTAAAGTCGCAAGTAATAATAACTCGATCAAACACGTAGTCCTCGTGGATTCGACACTCTATTTACTACTTTATTATTTGTTCACGATCTCGTTCACTTGTTGATTTTCAAAGGATCACTCCGAAAACTCCGATGGTCCATCTAACATCTAGTTCAAAAAAGGTACGTAGATTGTATAGTACTTTGAGTAAATGGGGAATTCTTTTTTCTAATTTGTTGGGGTCATTATGAATCGCATAGTCTTAATTTAGTAGGAAATTTTTCAATTTGTAACCTAACATTTATTTTGGGAACTTACTTTCATATATATTTTCAATTGCATAATACGAGGTTTGACGAAGACATTCTTTGCGACTATTATTATGATGGGTGTGAGATTTTCATCTTGTATTGTTCTATGTTTGTGTCCTATAATATATTACGAATGATTTGGGACCATCATTACATTGTTACTTGTGCCAATAATGTGACGAAATTTTTTATTAGAACGTTTGAATATGAAGAGAATGTGACCAATTTTACGATCAACGTAGAGATTGTAACCAATGTAGTAATTGAATAAATTGTTTGTGACCTTTGTTTATATGACCTGTGATGACAGTGCGACTACATTTTTTTGTATGTAGATATTATGACCTGTTTTTTATTAATAGAAGAAATTGTTTGTGTCCTAATTGTTTTATAGATTACACATGTTATTTTCGTTGAATGTGTGTACAAATACCAAATATTTGACCTATCCATATACTTTTTTTTAATTGTAAGAATGACAGTACATGATCCCCGAAGATATATGGTTTTCAGGTAAAATTACCACCAATGTGACCAAGAATGTTCGTTCAAATTTCACATCAAAATTTAATGATGAACAAAAAATGATTTTAGCGGACACATGTTTCTCATACTACATGCATTGTCATGAGATTGATGTGAAACCCCAACTAATGTACTATTTTTGTATGAGGGAGGTGAAGCAATCGAATACCAATGAGATGTGGTACAAGGTTGCAAATAGGTACATTCAATTTTCATTACCTAGGTTTTGTTTTGTTACAGGACTTAGATATATTGGTAAGGATGCTAGGAAAATGTTCAAAAATGTACAATCTAGGGTTAAAGAAACATATTTTAGGCATTTGAAGTTAGTTACAAATGAATAGTCGAAGACGTATTTCTTAATGTGTCAGATGTGGATGATTATGATTATGATTATGAGAATTAAAATTTTATATTTCATTACCTCGTACTTATTCTCTACTTCATATAAGAAGATAATTGAAAACTATTTATTTGCTCTTGTGGAAGATTTCCTTGAGGGTATGAATTATTTGAGATGCCTATAAAATCTCTGAAAGAGGGATTAGGTCACAAAAATCCTCACTATAGATTGAAGGGGTTTTTGGTTGCATTTGAGGTCTAGCTTTATGAGTCCATCTCAAGTCTCACTAGAACTGTGAACAAAAGGATAGAGAACAGGTACCCTCACATCATGAACTGGATATCGGATAAACAACCTATTGCTGTGAAATTGGATGAAGAAGTCTTCTCGAATATGGGTGTAAGTGTTTAGTTACGTTGGTTGTAAAATGTATATTTTGTTAGTAGTCATAGAACACTATTCATGGGTCACAATACATATTGTGGATGTCACAAACATTATACAATGAAGTCACAAATTCATCATACATCACGGTATACATTCATAGATCATATAATTAATATATGTAACGAATTTTGTCACAACTCACATGATCAATTCACATATAACGGTATGATGTCACATGTCTAATTTCTTGACTGATAATTTATTCAATTATATTATGTTCACATGTTCAAGTGTATAGCATTGATCCATCCGACTTGGAGCTGATGATGCTATATATAAGTGGTGTTCCATACACAAATTAAGGCAACTTCATATGCCAGAAGGCATGCATTTCAAAGAGATGGGTCATGCAGGCACGAGTGAAACTGTCCAATCTGATAAATCTAACCAAAGTTGCTAATGATTATGGATGAATGAAAAGGACATTCAAGCGACGATGACGATTTTGTTGAGCACCACCAAAAAGGCATAAGACTTCTTTTTATTTCCATACTCAAATCGACCAGCAGACAACACATGAACATTATCCAACGGAGCTAGTACACCTAATGTCCAATCTCCAATTGAGCCACATACCAAACAAGCGGATGATGGACCACAACCAAATGTAAGTTTTTGTTTTAAAATTCACAAATCATGTGACATATCTTAACAACCATATGCCACAATTCATATGCTACTTGAAAATTTGTTAAATGGTTAATAACATGTGCTCGAAGAGTTGAAGAAAGAGATGAGTGGCCAAATCTCTGAACTCAAGTTGATGAATACAAATTTAACTGTGCAGCTTGACGATGTCAAGTTACATTTATCTTCATTAAAGGTGGATGAGAATAATAAGATAAATCAAATTTATGCGCAAAGTGATATTAAATCCGACATGGTAGATATAATGTCGACCATGAAATTTATATCGAATTCTGTGACTGTTTTGATATCAAGTACGATGGATGCAATATTGAAAAAATTAAATGAGGAAAACCTGGGAAAAGTTGTTGGAGTCGGAGAAGAACAAGTTAAAGTAAGCACATCTATAGATACCAACTTTTTTATGATCTATATTTGACATTTAAATTTAGTTTTTATTTTACATTCAGGATACTAATGTCAAACATAAAGTGAACAAGAAAGGTAAGGGCAAGATGAACCATGTTGATGAGATTAAATACCTATACTTTCCTCTTACGCCATAATTCAATTTGGGGGTTGCATCAACCTAAACCACTTCAAATCCAATCAACCTATCAGACATGAATAGATCTAAGAAACACAACAGCATGTTGATATAGTGAATGAAACTAGAGTTGATGAGCAAGTTTGTGGGTTGAAGGAGACCAATATTGCTGAGCAAGAGGTACAAGAAATCCATATACATTCATACAATTCAATTATAGTTCACAATCTCATTAAGGTCAGAGGTCACATTTTGTATATATGTATATCACATTTGCATACATTTCGTAGGTCAGAGAAATGGGTTCCCAGGTTACAAATGTGTATTGTATCCTTTGTGTTTTGTTACGGGTCATTAGAGTCTGAACTATACAAGTCAAAACTTCACATTTCTTTCATTTCATTTCACATGTCACAGTATTGTTAAAACATTTCATATATCAAAAATCCATGCAAGCTGGTCACAACCCAAAAAAATGTCACAGTAACATGTCACAATCATTCGAGTCTAGACTATACAGGCCACATGTCCACATTTATTTCATTTCATTACACATGTCAGAGTATTGTTTTCAAATATCATACGTCACAAATGTATGCAATCTGGTCACAACCTCAAAAAAATGTTATGTTAATAGCACAACTGCATGACACGTGTATTGTTGTATCATTATATAGGGAGCACCTCCTTTTGCACCAAAATCTGGACTATCGATTAAGAGGACTCCCAGGCCCACAAAAGTATTACAATCTCCATATGTTACTGTTGAAGGAAAACAAAGTAAGCATTCAAATGGCATTGTCATTTTTGACAAGCATAATGAGCAAGCGGATGAGACTCATGTTGTGGCATTTCAGAACTGGTTCAATAGAGATTATAAACCATGAAACAAGTACATATGCGTTAAATTTAAAAAGATGTGATTTAGAACTACATTAGAACAACTTGTTATCGAAATTAATCGTTCATTTCTTATTTTAGAAAAAAATTTAACAAAGCAGATAATGTCATTTGTCCACCTTTCATTCTTGTTTCAATCCGGATAAGATCTAAAACATGGTGGCACTATCTAATATGTTCAGAATCATGGTATGATTTTTAATTTATTACTGTGTACATATGATCAAGTCACATATCATCAAAGGTCACAATACATAAGTCACAAATATGATTGTAGAGGTCACAAACAATGTTCTTTACGATTTCTTTCTTATTTGACAACACATGGACGGATGTTTCTATTACATATGATAATTTGCAATAATCAATGAGCATGAAAAATTGAGCACTACAATGACTAACTCCTTGTTTCAGGCTAAGATAAAAAAACATATTTTCTCAATTCAAGAAAGATCCAAACTTGATAATGACAATTGTGGCATCTATGTGATTAAGTATGTCGAGCACATGTTTCACAAAGACGTGATATATATGCCGATGACATTTGATACATGTTTCACAACGACGTGATATATATGCCGATGACATTTGATACTAGCTAAGCTAGGTTGAAAGGGAGAGAGCATTGTCATGGAGTGATAGTTGAATATTTCTCTTCTTTGACTATTAGATGTATAATGTTTATGACTCATAGATCAAGATACATGAATATTTCGAATTATTTTGTCAATGCAATATTTTGATATCGTGATTGTTTTTTTTCCTTTTGAAAAGCTAATAGTTTTGCATGTACGTTTATTTAGATGTTTGGATTTATAAGTCACAACTGTTTTGGTGACCAATGTCCATAGATAAATGATTGTATAACATTAATAGCAAGTCACAATTTTCTTATTTACTTTAGATGTATGAATTCATATGTTACAGGTGTTATGAAAACCAATTTCTATAGGTCATAAGTGGTTGTGTAACATTAATAACATGTCATAATTTCGTTTAGATATATGAATTCAAATATCACAAATAATAGTGTCACTATTGTTCATGGGTCACAAATGATTGGA
>CAIGRP010085876.1:0-11806 GCA_903798385.1 Fraxinus cuspidata | reverse complement strand
GAGTAAGGGACATTTTTCTTAACCTTGGATATTAGTGAAAACTTCCACATGAAACTCATACCATATATAGAGTCATTTCTTCTTCCTCTTACTCCCATCTTTTTTATTTACATTGGTGGGTGAACCTGGTAACTGGATCTTCTTGCTCTTACCCTTTCCAATGCTGTTCTATCCTCTCACTCATTCGAGAATTTCATTTGTCATTATTAGTTNAACTCATACCATATATAGAGTCATTTCTTCTTCCTCTTACTCCCATCTTTTTTATTTACATTGGTGGGTGAACCTGGTAACTGGATCTTCTTGCTCTTACCCTTTCCAATGCTGTTCTATCCTCTCACTCATTCGAGAATTTCATTTGTCATTATTAGTTTCAGGTATTGAGTGAGAACTTGAAGAAGATGGGAAGTAATGGTGCCGAGGACATGATAATCTCAGGGAATGATACGGTTGGATGTTCTGAAACCACTGTCGAGATAAAGATCAAGACCTTGGATTCTCAAACTTACACACTGCGAGTGGATAAACGCGTAACAATTATTGCCCTTTTCACTGCTTATCTTTAAAACTTGGATATCTACAAAAAACTGGCTTCAATTATTTTTCTATCCTGATAAATTTTCAGTTTTTGACATTTTAGATTTGTTATTCTATGTAAAAATCTTTTATTTGTTTTTGAGTCACACCCACATTCATGTGTGTGAAATAATAGTGAAACTGCACTTGCAGCAGCAATGACCTTAATGGCTTAAACAATGTTGTCTATGGGTTGGAATTTGTCAAAATCTACTAGAATTGTACAATGTGGCATTGGTCGTGTTTCTTATTTTTCAGTTCCACACCCCAAATTCTTAATATTCACATTGATTGCAGGTGCCAGTTCCTCAGCTGAAGGAGCAGATTGCTTCTGTAACTGGTGTCTTGTCAGAACAACAGCGCCTTATATGCCGTGGAAAAGTTTTAAAGGACGATCAGCTTCTCTCAGCTTACCGTATCCTTGCTTCTTTATTCCTTTTACAGGGAGTAGAATGACTTTATGCTTAGTTTTTTTGTTCTCTTGTAAGTTTTGACTAAATTTCACATCCTAGGCTTTGAAGTAAGCTGTCACTGTCAGTTGCAGAAAAGGATAATAAATGGTAGGAAGTTGGAATTGTTTATATAGATTTTGATGCTTCAGTTCCTTAATAGATTTATTCATAGATGTGGAAGATGGTCACACTTTGCACCTGGTCGTGAGACAGCCAGTCATCCCATTATTAGACGGCGTTGATCATGCAGGTTTAATGTCCCTTGCGCTTACATAAACTTCGTATCTTATGTGTTAATTATTTGATAGACAGTAAAGAAGTTCCAGTTCAGAATTGAATGATATTCTGAAGTATTTATAGTTACACAGTTCGTCGTCCAACTTATAGAATTTGATAATTAGAAAGTGCAACACTATAAATTTGAGATCTTCTTACTTTATATATATATATATTTTTTTGTTAATTTGAAGATGCTCCATGTAGCTTAAACGATCAAGTTTATGATGACTAACTTGTCAATGTGGTATTTTGGACTACATATTAAAATTCAGTTCTTATGCAAGTTATCTTAAATCTCTAGAGTGAACAAAATTCGTGCATGCTTCACGGAGTTGAGTATTTATATTTCCTTACAAAATTCGTCATTCATATGCTTCCAGTTGATTTAATGTATTTTACCGCTTCCATTTTCTTGTTATGTTCTTGGTTTCTGCTGCTCCATCTTTTGTTCCTTGGATTTTCTGATCATCTGATTATTCACAATGCAATAATAGTTGAATGAAATGGCCTTTTATAGATTTCTTGGAAACGCCATAGTCATGTGCAAATATGAAGATTTGCTGAGTTTCCATGTTTCTGAGATTCATCTAGGTCTTATTGATCCATAGAAAAAATATATTGGATTAATTGGGAACCAAATTGAAAAAAGGTGATAGAAGACATACATAGTAAAAGAAACAACTCTTAGAATTTATTTTCTCCGAATATTTGATGAAACATGAAGTGCAGAAGGCATTGTTCCAAGGAAATCTTAGAAAGAAATGTAATTTGCATGGTTCTCTTTCTGAAACATATATCAGTGTATCAGATTACCTTATTACGATCAATGCTAGAATATATTTATCTGTTCAATTATGGCTGTGTCAATGCGGTGGACAAGCATTTGTTCTTGAGTAAAAAAAGTTCTTATTTGATTATTCCATTTAATATTTATTTTTGAACAATGTAACTCAGTTGTGCTTTCTTTAAACATGCATGTGTGTATATTTATATTTAGAGTTTAAGAGGTTATTTTGCCTTGGTATTCATTGCCTGACAATTGAAGATTGGAACTATATGATTTTAGTTTCTTCAGTGTCCATTGTTTGAACCACAGTGTTTGATGGATTTACTAGGGTATTCATCAGTGGTCATTCTTTCTGTTGACTTTTTCCTTTGTTTTTTCCCCCTCTCTTGAAACAGGAGTAGTATATAATTCATTAGGTTGAATGGATTTGAAGGGGTCCGATTGTTTGTGTAATGCATAATAATGTATTTTAGTTTTTAGTAAGCTCTTGCTTAATTCTTGGTAGAACAAACTGGAATAAGTTGTATTTCCTTTCATTGACTTTTACTTTTATTTTAATTTTTTAATTTTAATTTTTTGCTTCAAACTGTGACGCAAAACTGCTTCTTTATCTAGTGGTAATTAATTCAACAGTCCTCATTTGAATGCATGATGGTTTTGAAACATATCATTAATTTGCCAAGTAGCTAAGCTAATTACCTGATGTTTTTCTGTTCACCATTTTAAGAAGATGCATGTCATATTTTGTTTGGCCTTGAATCTAAATTGATAAGGACCGAAGCTTGCAGGAAAAAATCTGGCTTTCATTTTATATGATTAAGGAATTTTGTTTTGATTGGTTGGCATCTATATTTCTTGCTTCATGCATGTGTAACTTAGTAAACATTCCACCTATATAGAATAGTCTGATACGAAACAATAACTTGGTCTGCTAATTCCCTAATATTTTTGAGAGTCGTTTTCCTTGTGCAAATGTGATTAATTCTTGACACGCTTTCGAAGGCCACTGCTACAACTATATTGCTCCGGTTTTAAGTTATAATTGTTTACTAGTATGGTGTGTTTGGTAGAGTGGATGGGATAGCACTCGAATACTAAGCCCCTGTTTGACAATCATTAAAAAGAGTTTTGGGGAAAATTAAGTATTGGAATAGTGATTTTTTGGAGGATGTGTGGTTAAAAAGTACAAAAAAGTTTTGGATTTACGCGTATAATATTTTATTGTCAGAATGGGTGATTGAAAATGAGTTTGAGAAAAATAGAGTTTTATAAAAATGGTTGTCGAACAGGGGCTAAGGAAGAAAAAGAAGCTAAATTCTTGTTCATAGACTATCGAGTTCTGCGTAACAAACAAGCATTTTGTTTGTGCATGAATGTTAATTCTTGTTGTAGTTTCTTTATTAGTTATTTCTTATGTGTTGTCTCAAGGTTGTGGCAACTTATATCTGATTATCAAGCCCTTGTATTTGCAGCAACTGATCCCACATCAAGTACTGGGAATAATTCGGGCAATCAGGTAGGTCCTGGTGTTGTAGTTGGAACCTTCAATATATCTGAGCAGGGAGATGGAGCTTTTCCCGATCTCAATCGGGTAATTTTATCACCTTGCAACATTATGCGAGCTCTCATTTTGTACCAGAAATTAAGTTTCACTTACATTTCTTTGCTTATCCTGTAGATTGTCTCAACCGTACTTAATTCTTTTGGAATTGCAAGAATGGGAAGTGGTAGTGAAGGGATTGATCTTAATGTAAGATTGTGAAAGTTCAGCATTGTGCTTCTTATATTATGCTCACTGAACGGCTGTCTTGGTTTTTACACGGGATGAACTTTGTTGGAGTTATTCCACTGCATATGTCCATTAGTTCATACGATATTCTAATTTTCTTAATGGGGGAAAACTTTACAATCTTTCTGTCCTCTCTAGTCAACCGATTTCTTTATTTTTTGCCCAGCAACCTCCATCAGAAAGGATTTCTACTGCACCAAGCCTTGGTGGTTCGATAAATTCTAACAGACTACATTCATACCAAGCTGTTTCAAATGCTGTTCCTGAAGAATCTCTGCAGCCACCGGTAACCTTTGGATGTTTTTATTTTCATGTATATTATTACTTTTTTAAAATACTACAGCAATGTGGGACTTCTTGCACATAAAAGAGTTTTAACTATCTTATCTTCTTTGTACTTCTCCATTTTATCCTATCCCTCCATCTCTCTCACTGAGGTTCGTGTTTATGTTTTCTTTCAGATTATTCCTGATTCATTGACCACCTTGTCCCAGTACTTGAGTCACTTGAGGCAAGAATTTCATACCCACGGTCAGGATTCTTTTCTTAGTTAATTATAATTTTCACCATCCAAACAAAAATAAACATTTTCCCCTTACGTCATTGGGTTTTCTCAGCTGGAGGTCAAAGTGGTAGTTTTCAAACTGCTGGTCCATGTGGGAGTGATGCACAAGATTCACGTGCTTCTTCACATTCTACTGCTCAGAGAGGGCTTCCAACCCCAGAATCATTGGCTGAGCTGATTCTGTCCACAAGACAAATACTTGTTGAACAAGCAGCTGAGGGCTTATTGGTATGAGCTTAAATTATATAACTGTTACTTCTAGAAATAAGTAAATAAATGAATTATGTAACTTGCTTCATGTACATGTAACATTCAAACAGCACTAGAATTTTATACAGTGAAAATTGGTTGACACGGCCAACATAAGAGCATATGTTTTCCATATGAAATTTACTTCTCTTTGAACTGATACGATGAGTTTTTGTTATCTTATTTGAAGCTGAAACTAAGACTGACTATTAACCAAACAGTGAAAGAAAAATCTAATTTTCTGCTATAAGATACACTTCTAAGGATAATACTGTCTGTACAGTGTTTTTTTGGTTGGAAAGATAAATTTTTTAAAACTGTCCAATGATAATATGCCACGTGGCATATTGTCAACAATGTTGTCAACAACATTGTACACCAAGCATGGTTTTACTTCGAATATTTCATTTGGTCAGCTCAGAAGCATACACAGTTTTCCGTTTTTGATTTTTAAGATGGACAGGTGGGGACATAGAACCTAAGAACTGTATTTTGGTCCCGTGATTCCCTGCATTTTCTTTGTCAGTTTCGAAATTAATTTTTCATGTGAGATGGCCCAGATCTTCTCCCCTTCTTAAGATATAAATCAGTGTAGCTTGCCATCAAGTGCTTTTTAGACTATAAAATGTCTAGGTTCTCCTAACATTGAGGGAGATGACACCATTTGTCTATCTACAGTCTACTAGATATAGGAGAGATTATAGTACTGTAATTTTGCTATTTTTGTTAGTGCCGTAATTTTGTTATTTTTTTCCTGCAGCAACTTGCGGGACAGCTGCAGGGTCATGCGGATGTGACTGATCCATTGGAGCGGTCGAGAATTCAGTCTAATGCTATGAGATCAGGGGTTCTTTTTCAAAATTTAAGTTCTTTGCTTCTTGAACTTGGGCGGACAACCATGACTCTCCGAATGGGTCAAACACCGGTGTGTGTTCACTTTTCCTTTAATGTGGAACTTTCACCTATACTGAATTGTTAATTTTCAGTTTATGATAGAAGATTAACAAAAAATGTGCACAATATTGTCATCAAACTGACTGTAAGAGTGTCCCTGCTTCAGGCTGATGCATTGGTGAATGCTGGACCATCAGTTTTTATATCATCAACAGGTCCAAATCCTATAATGGTTCAGGTGGCAATTTATTTGATAGATTGTTCCAACTATTGTTTGTGGCACCTTCAGATCATATGCTCATTCTTTTCCTTATGAACCGTATGCAGCCACTTCCGTTTCAACCAGGGGCAAATTTTGGGGCAAATCCATTTGGAACTATGCAGAATGGCTCAGGACTATCTGGAGGATCTATTGGTTCTGGTTTTCTTCCCAGGAATATAGACATCAGAGTACGAACAGGTGCTGTACCAATTGTTAGCTAGGGAATATTACTTCTTGACTACGTAGCCGCAAGGCTAGGTTTGTCAGCATTTGAAAGCATAGCTTATGATTGCATCATATTTTGAAAGTTATGAATTCTTTTGTCGATTAAGCATATGTCCGTTACCTTGATAATGATTAATTGCAAATGTGATGTTTGCATTTCTGAATACTGAATGCGTGACTCCTATCTATTCTCTTTCACTCTACTTTTGCTGTCAGGTTCTTTGCTGTCCCGAAGAGAGACAATCGATTTACAGTCGCAAGGACATGGTGTTACCATGTCTTCTACCGGTGGGAATTCTGGTCAACAAGCTGCCGTAGGACTTGATCCAAATTCCGTCATCCGGGATTCTGAAGTGCGAGCAATTCCTATTAGGACCATGGTTGCTGCCGTTCCTGCTTCTGGTGAACGTGGTTCCAATTCAACTCATGGTTCAATTGGAATAGTGTACCCAGTTTTAGCTAGAGTTCAACATGTAACTTCTGGAAATTCGAGTAGCGCAAGAGCTTCTCAAGCATCTGAGCAACATCGTGGTGAGGATACTGACACCGAACAACAAACAATGCCTGATTCTGCAACACCGCAGCAAAATATTGGAGCACCTGGAGGAAATGGTAAGCCTACATGTGAATGGACACTTTTTGACCCCATTAACGATTGCCATCCTATCATTTTTATTCACTAACGACAATTATTATCTTCAGGCAGCAGTACTACAACTAGTGAAGCATCCCAAAGGCAAGGATTCTCTGCGCAGATCCAAAGTGGACTCGGGGAACTGCTGAGGACAATATTTCCTGGTGAGCATATTTTTGGTGACAATGTTAGCCCACCTCCTGCTGGAGCAGCCCAGGATGCCAGTACTTCTCAGGAGGCAGCTGAAGCAAGTCGTGAAGGGGTATTTTTGTCTAATATACTACAACAGATAATGCCTATTATTCAAGAAAATAGTGCAGCAGCCTCTAATAGTGCAGCAGCCTCTAATGGAGGCACAAACTTGACTGAACCCCAGGTAAAGAAACTCTGCGATGAAATTTTATTTTAAAAGATCAAATGTGGGTTTGGCTTGGACAGTCAATTTCAAAACTTATTTTTCCGCAATGGAAAGAACTATCCATCGCAGCCCAGTTCCATTAATAATTTTCAAATAAAGAAGCGTGCAATTTGGAACTAGAGGTGAATAATCCTGCGGCTGAGCAATTTTTTGCATGTGCAGAATGATGAAAACCAAGATCAAGGGGCTGCTTCTCGTCGGCGGCGTGGCCCTCAATCACAACCAAGTACAAAACGCCCAAGGGTATTACTTTCTCCATTCTTCTCGTATTACTTTCTCCATTCTTCTCATCTCGCATTGTCCCTAAGTTTTCTTTTAGTCTTAAAGGGAAAAAATGTAGAAAAGCCTAATTTCGTTTCCATTGTTGCTTATTCTCTATGTAAAAGTGTTTTCTTTTAAATGATGCAGAGGGAGTGATCTGAATTCAAGATTATACACTTGCTCGTCCGGGTTGGAATCCTCCTTTGGTCGAAATTCGAAATGCTCGGTATCAAATGCATTGGCAGCCGAGACATTAGAGTGTAAAATCATATAGAAATTTGTGCTTTTTTCTGAGTTACTTTTCGTTTCTTCCAGCATCCTTGCTTTCGAGTGACTCATTTAGTTTATTTTTGTACCTTTTCACAATAAAACCCACATTTCATTATGGTCCGGAAATATATTGTTAAAGAGTAAGTTGCCTGCCAAAATTCATTTATTCCATCTTTCGAAAAAAGTGTTGTTAAAATTGTTGTCTAGAAATATGTCAACTCGCATAGGTGTCATGTTTGACATCCTCCCTATGTGTCAAAAATTCGGCCATCTTTTGAAAAAAGTGTTGTTAAAATCGTTGTCTAGAAATATGTCAACTCGTGTCAAAATATGTGTCAATCTAGATGTACACGGCATAGAAGTTGTAAATATTACACTACAATTGGTAAAGCATTCAAGGGAGTTAACCAAGTGACGATACCTTGAACTCAAAATCTCCAGCAGATAACGGAGAAACTCCAACTGTCATGTAAGGGGTGAAATAGACAGAGAAAAGTATTTGAAGAATCAACTGCATTGATGGAGACGGTAATTTAAATAAACTAGAGTAGTATAATAAAATTTAATCTACATATCAAGAAATCTAATCTACAATACAAGATGTGCTAGAGTTGTTAGCCTACCATACAAGATACATTAGGATTGTATTATGTATAGGTTTCTATTCTGATCAAGAGGAATGTAGGTGAAGTGTGTATAAAATGTATTGAAATAGTATAAAAATGGTAATTGCTTTAAAAGGATGCTCGAGCTAATCATGATTACATATAGTAGTTATGGTACATATGACTACTAGTGATAGTTAAAACGCATACCATATGACAATATTATGTTTAATTTATGAATTCTATGACACTACCGTAAACTGTCAACACGTTAAAATAGCTCTCGAAAGTCTCTAGAGGGGATCCGATTAATCCCTCGATACTCAATAGCTACATAACATCATATGTAGGCATTCCTCCTGCAGGTTTGGCGTGGATTTCAAGTCCTATCCGTTCATTTATTCTTGATTCCCTGGTATTAATTTTGGGGGATACCTGAACTAGATATCTAATGCTTTGATATCGTGGGACTATAGCATAAACAACTTTTTCCACTTCTCAACTTTAGGGTCAATCTTTTCATCCGTAGTCTATCATATTTGAATGAGGTCAACCTGATTTTAGCAATTGATTATCTACGATTAATCATGAAGGTGGACACGTGGGAACTTCAAAGGTGGTTTTTCAGTAGACCTCCTCAACCTTGTGTCAATTGAAGGTCGGTTTACCAAAGTCGTCGCAATTCTTCAAAAATTCGTATCACTTGTATTTAATTTAAATTTGAAAAGGTAGAATTAAATAAGAATTTTGAACTGAAAATAGAAAGTAAATCAAAAATTCGTATCACTTGTATTTAATTTAAATTTGAAAAGGTAGAATTAAATAAGAATTTTGAACTGAAAATAGAAAGTAAATCAAACTAATTCAAATTATTAACGACCTAAAAGAATTAAATTGAAAAGTTATAAATTTTTAGGGCCTAATTGAACAATAGAAGAAAGTTGAGTCATGGGCCGAAAAATGGTGGTCCAAAGTTGGAGTCCTGAAACTAAAAACTTGGAACTTTTTAAAGGGATTTTGAACAATACATAACTTTTACGTATAAAAATTACATTTCAAAATTAACAAATTTGTCAAATTATTTCAAAATTCAGATATTAATTTTAATATATATATATATATTGTAATTAAGGTAATTAGCACATAACATCCTTGCCCTTTATTGTTATCGTGGAGAATGTCCATACCTTTCATTTTTTTGGCATTTTCACCATTATTTCCATATTTCATTACGCAAAAAGTCATTTTCACCAATTTTCTCAATTAAAAATTATGAAATGACCAATATACCATTCTCTTTAAATAAAATAAAATGAAAAAATTAATCGCAATCTTAGTCCCAATTTTTTAAAAAGGGTCCAAATAATTCACAAATAAATTATTAAAATGGTAATTAGCACATTATGTCCCTATTTATCACTATTATTGCGAAAAACGTCTATACATTTTATTTTTTTGTCATTTTCATCATTAATTACACATTTAATTGCACAAACCATCATTTTTGTCCATTTTCATCCAATTTCTCAATAAAAAGCTATGAAATGGCGAATATACCTTCTTATTTAAATAAAATATAAAGAATTAATTGCAACCATTGTCTCAAATTTTTTTAAAAGTGCAAACAAATCCACAATAATTATGAAAAAAAATTAATTTTTTGAAGAAAAGTGCAAACGAGTCCCGACAAAATTTATTTAAAAATAAAAATTTTTTTAAAAAAATTGTCCAAACGAGTCCCAAATAAATTATTAAAGAAATAGAAATTAAAAATATATTTTTATTTATTTAAATATGAGGGTATATTTGCCATTTCACATCTTTTTATTGAGAAATTGGATGAAAATTGATTGAAATGATGGTTTGTGTATTTAAATGTGTAATTAAGGGTGAACATGCCCAAAAAAATAAAATGTATGGACTTTTTTGCAATAATAGAGAAATGTAGGGACATTATGTGCTAATTACATTTTTAATAATTCATTTGTGACTTATTTGGATCTTTTTTAAAAAAATTGGGACTGTGATTGCAATTAATATTTTTCTTTTTCTTTTTGTTTTATTTAAAGAGAATGGTATATTAGTCATTTCATAATTTTTAATTGAGAAAATAGATGAAAATGACATGTTGCGCAATGAAGGGTGAAAATGCCAAAAAATGAAAGGTATAGATGCTTTCCACAATAACATTGAAAGGTGGAGACGTTATGCGCTAATTACCCTTGTAATTAATTATCCAAATAATAATATATCAACTAATATCTCACGGGGCCCTACACCACCTCTGAATTTTTTTTCAAAAAAATTTAAAAAGAGTTTTAGATTACACCCCACCTCACCCTACCCTAACTTATAAATTTTTTTAAAAAATTAAAAATATTTTATGAAAATTATACCCCATTAGGGGTGGACAAAAAGTTGAGACCAACCCAAATCAAAATCGAACTAAACTAAGCGGTTCGTTTCAATTCAATTATACTAAAAAAATTAATGGTTTTAGTTCTTTAAATCGAGAATCAAAATCAAACTTAATATTTAATCACACACGCGCGCGCGCACACAACGTCGCGGCATGCTGACACCACATTTTATCAAGTCATCGGAGGAAACTCTTTCAAGATCGAAAAATGAAATTGATCGATCACTCAAAAAGCCTTTAAACTATATATATATATATATATATATATTTACCTTGATTGTTTGATGAATCTTCACAAATAGAGGAAAATTCAATAAACATTTATGAGTATTAAATGGTTAATGGTTGCCTATAAAAGTGGATCGTAAAAGTTTTACATAATTTATCATTTATTGTAGGGGTGTGCTATCAAAACTGCTATAATTAATTAGTGAATCATTGTTATTATTATTAAACAATTTTTTGTATGGGAATGAAAACTGATTTTTGGATTCAAATTATGACTATATTTTCTTTGTTATTTTAGATTTATCTTGATGATTAATAATTTGAATTTGCTGAATTTTTATTTTCATTTAGCTATATATTAATAATTAACTCATATGGTGCAAATCTGAAAATTTAAGAATATGAAATTATAACCAAACCAAATTAGAATTGAACGATATGGTTCAGTTTGGTTTGGTTTGATATCTTAAAAAAAAAAATCATTTGGTTCATGATTCAATTCGGTTATCTTGGAATTATAACCAAATGGAACTATGTTCACCCGTATACCCTACCCTGGAACAACCTAAGCCCACCCATCCCAACATTTAAAAAAACATTTTAAATTCTGAAATGTTTTTTTATTTGAAACTACACCCTACCCTATGAAATAATCTCAGATTTGTGGCTAGCTATGTTCAGGGCTGGTCCTGAGATTTTCGGGACCCGAGGCGAACGCCCAAAATTGGGTCCCCTAAAATCTACGTAAATGCAAAGTTGAACAGTGGATTATGCAATGTATTGCTAACTTAACACTGAACAGTAGAGCAACAAACAAATAAGAACAAAAGATTTCTATTATAAAGTAACAAAACCAACAAGAGTTCAAACAGTCAGGTAAATACTATTCGTCT
>CAIGRP010085875.1:0-13339 GCA_903798385.1 Fraxinus cuspidata | reverse complement strand
TTAAGAGATGCTTTATAGTTTTGTTAACTGCCTTGACCTAGCTATTTGACGGGGTGGTGAGGGGAGGAGAAGTGCTTTTTGATATCCAATTCGTTACATAGGTCTCTGAGCCTCTTATTGTCGAATTGTCGCCCGTTGTCTGCAACTATTAAGTGGGGAACTCCGAAACGGCATATGATGTTCTTCAATATGAATTTAGAAGTGTTTGCTTCAGTTTTTTAGCTAACGGTTCTGCCTCGACCCACTTAGTGAAGTAATCAATGGCGACAATCACATAGCTTGCACTCCATTTCCCTTTTGGTATAGGTTCTATTAGGTCGACCCCCCACTTGGCGAAGGCTAGAGACTGGATATTACGGTCAGCTCTTAGGTTGGCTGTGTTTGAATGGAGGAGAAGCATTGGCACTTGTCATACCTTTTTACGAATTGTATAGCATCATTTCTCAAGGTTGGCCAGTAGTACCCTAGCCTTAGCACTTTATGGGCTAATGCTGGGCCTCATGTGTGGTTGCCACAGATTCCTTCATGGATTTCTCGTAGGACGTGGTCAACCTCATCTCCTCCAATGCACCGTAAGAGAGGGGATAAGAATCCTCTTTTGTAAAGCACCTCGTCCTGGAGTACATAGTGGGCGGACCTTTGTCTGAGCTTATGGGATTCTTCCTTATTTTTTGGCAAGACGTGATCCTTGAGATAAGATATAATAGGTTGCATCCATTGTGGGACTTTGGCTGTGGATGGCCTGGAGAGGTACTCAATCGGTCCAATTTTGAGTAATTCTAAGTCTTTGCTGCTGGCCAGCTTCAATAAGGTATCGGCCTGCAGGTTCTCCATTCTTGGGATTTGGGTCAACTAAAACTTTTTAAAGCTTGGATTCAAGTCCATAACCTTTTTCAAGTAGGAGGCCATGCATTTATCCTTGGCTGCGAAACTGCCGCTGACCTGGCTCACCACCAGCTGGGAGTCACTTCGAACTGCCAAGTTTTGGACGCGCATTTCTTTGGCCAATTTGAGGCCCGCTAGAAGCGCCTCATACTCAGCTGCATTGTTAGAGGTTTTAAAGCCGAATCTCACTGCACAATTAAGTTTGTGACCCTCTGGGCTCTCCAACAACATACCAGCCTCTGATCCCATTTCTCCAACAGACCCGTCAACAAACAATTTTCAGGCTGGGGGTCGGCTGGTTCCATTGTTACATTGATATTTGTTGCCTCTGTGAATTCTGCTATAAAATCTGCCCTGCTTGCCCCTTCATTAAGGTTCGTGGTTGGTATGAAATGTCAAATTCGCTCAACTTCACAGCATATTTCATCAGCCACCCTGATGCGTCTGACTTTTGGAGCACTTGTTTGAGGGGGAGGCTCGTTAGTACACGTATATTATGGGCCTGGAAGTATGGCCTCAGTTTCCTAGAAGCGATTATAAGGGACAAAGCAAGTTTTCCATATTAGTGTAACGTGTTTCAGCTGGTAGGTGGTGCTTGCTTACGTAGTAGACAAGTAATTGAGTGATGCCCTCTTCCCTTACTAGTACCAAACTCACCGCATCGGCGCTTACAACCAAATATAGCAGCAATGTTTCTCCATCCTTGGGCTTCGAGAGAATGGCGCTTGGCCCAAATGTTTCTTCACCCTTTGGAATGCTTCTTCGCAGTCCTCATTCCACAGGAACATTTTCCCTCATTTTAGAACTTTAAAGAAATGAAGGAATCTATCTGTAGCTTTGAAGATGAAACAGTTAAGTTCTACAAGGCGTCCTATCAAACATTGCACTTCCTTGGGCTTGCTGGGGGATCTCATATCTGACAAAGCCTTATTTTTCTCAGGATTCGCCTCAATACTTCGCTGGTTAACCATATAACCTAATAATTTTCCTGAAGCGACGCCAAAAGCACATTTCAACAGATTTGGCTTCATTCGGTATTCTCTCAAGATCTTGAAGGTAGCTTTTAGGTGTTTAATATGGTCTGTAGGTTTGAGACTCTTCACGAGCATGTCATCTACATATACCTCCATTGTTTTGCATAAGAGGTCAGAGAACATTTTGTTGACTAACCGTTGATAATTTGCGCTAGCATTCCTTAAACCAAACGACATGACTTTGTAGTAGTATAGGCATCTATCTGTGATGAACGAAATTTTATCATCATACATAGGGATCTGATTGTACCCTGAATATGCATCCATGAAGGTTAGGAATTCATGGCGTGCAGTAGAACCCACTAACTGGTCGATCCTTGGAAGCGGGAAACTGTCATTTGGGCAAGCTTGGTTGAGGTTGGAGAAGTCTATGTAGACCCTCCATTTNGGCGTGCAGTAGAACCCACTAACTGGTCGATCCTTGGAAGCGGGAAACTGTCATTTGGGCAAGCTTGGTTGAGGTTGGAGAAGTCTATGTAGACCCTCCATTTTCCACTGGCTTTCCTCAACAAGACGGGATTGGATATCAATTTAGGGTATGTTTTTTAGTTGCCTTCCTTGGTACACTCCTTATGTGAGTTCGCGCCCCTATAACCAATTCTTTTTCTCGGTACCATACTAAATATGAGTTTTTGCACCATCTCTTTCAGGGCTGCGTATTTCTCCGGGTTCAGGGCTCTTCTCTTTTGCCTGTGAGGAGCAAACTTTGGGTCTATGTCAAGCCAATGGCAATAGAGCATGGATCAATACCTACTATGTCATTTTGCCTCCACACAAATACATCCAAATTGTTAAGTAAAAAGTCTTTAAGCCTAGCTTTTTCTTCTGATTCAAGTTCCTTTCCTATTTGTAACCCCCTAGCAGGATCATGTGAATTTATAGTAAAAGGTTCAAGCTCTTCTACCGGAGTTTCTTGTGAGTTCGATTCTGTGAGCCTAAGATCTAAATCCATCCCAATGGTCCATTCATCAGGGGCATCTGTCATGTTGACGTCTTTCCCTTGTTCAGGGGTAGGACCTTCTTCAGGTGCGTCAATCATCTCAACATCCACCAAACCATATTTACACTACGGGGTTCGGATTTCCTTAAGGAGTTAAGGTAGCATTCCATTGACCCTATCTGATCCCCTCGAACCGTGGCCACCCCTTCCTTAGTAGGAAATTTCATGACTTGTAAAAACTCTATTTTTGTGATTTATATATAAAAACCATGACTTGTAAACATAACATTCATAGAGCCTTTAGAGAACTTTAGATCTTGATCGAGAGTATTGAGATCTTGTGTAAACAATATTCATTTGATTATAGTGAAATACACCTTCCATGCTCGTGATTTTTTCCTCCTTAGATTTTCACATAGAATCTTGGTGTTCTTGTGTTTATTTTATCTTATAAATTATCTTGTTGATCTGATAACAAATTGATATCAGAATAAGGTTGATATTTTGTATGACAACGATGAAATATGATATCCCGTTATTGGATCGCAACATTATATTTTCACTATGGAAAGTGAAAGTACGCACTGTTCTTGAGCATATGGATTTGGATGATGCATTGTTAGGTTTTGATAAAATGTTTTCAACTTGAACGCGAGATAAAAAAACAGCTAGGGATCAGAAAGCTTTGTCACAAATTCATCTCTATCTATCAAATCACATACTTCAGGATGTTCTAAAGGAAAAGAATGTCGCTATTGGAGTATATTTGTATGACAAAGAGTTTGACCAAAAATTTACAATTGAAAAAATGCTTGTATTCTCACGGGATATCTGATGGTACGTTAATAGATGATCACCGATCTACGTTTAAAGAACTTGTGGTTCATTTAGGAATGTTGAAAGTTAAATATAATGAGGAGGATTTCTATCTCCGCTCAGTCAAATGCATTCGCCTCTGTCTCTATCTCCACTACTGGATTGAAACCACTCGAAGGTCTCGATTCACCATTGACTTCCGTAAAGGCTCAACTGTAAAACCATGCATTGATGTTGTTGTGTTTATTGCCACCTTTGTATTCAACTTTTAAATATACTATCCTCTATAGTCATAATACTCTCACTGTGGATGAGGATTATGATGCTTTATTGTAAAAGGAAAAGATGAAGCATCATGTAGCTAGGTTTGGGAGTCAGGCTGATGGCCCATTTATTCGTAGAATGAACTAAGATAGGAATTTCAGTGGAAATATGAGGGGAAAATTGAAGTCTAGACATACAAAGAAAGTATGTCACTTTTGTTAAAAAAAAATATAGAATCGACTACTACAAATTGAAAAATAAAAATAGAATGATTGTTGCTTCTACAGTTAATGGAAAGCAACCTAAAAATAAAGGAGAAGTTGATGTTTTGGAGATGGGCAAAGTAAAGTAGAACTTCTTGTGATTTCTGAAACCTTGTAAAATAGTTGGAGTTAGTACAGTCATGATCAAAATGTTAATGGAGTCATCATGACATGTTGTAAGTCACGTTCCAAAAATGAAGAAAAATCTCATATTTTGAATACCCTTAATTCAAAGGAGTAGAGATACACTAATGAAGGTGAAGTTTTGAAGGTAAGCAGATGCGCTCTTGTTATCATGAAGGGATATAAAAGTTTCGTGTGGTTGTGCATTTTATAGGGTTCCATTGTTATAGGGGATGTAGCAGCTACTACATCTTCTTCGGCAAATGAAAAAGTTACAAAACTTTGATATGTGCGGTTTGGGAATATGAGTGAGAATGGTATGATAAAATTGAGCACGAGAGAACTTCTTGATGGGCAGAGGTCTGTGAGCATTGTATCTTTGGAAAATAGAAAGTCTTCAAATTCACCAAAGGAAGACATAACACAAAGAGAAAACTTGAGTATATCCATTCAGATCCTTGGTAACCAATAAGGGTGCCTTCTAAAGGAGGTGTTTATTACTTGTTGGAAGTTATTGATGATTTCTCCAAAAAGACTTGGGTATTCTTCTTGAAATGGAAGGGTGATATCTTTGTAATCTTTAAGAAGTGGAAGACAATGATTGAAAAGCAGACTGTGAAGTATGTAAAACGTCTATGCACAAATAATTGGTTAGATTTTTGTTCGGTTAAATACAATAGCTCCTGCAAGTTAGAAATGATCTTGAAATGCTTGACAGTGCCCAAAACTCAATAGCAAAATGGTGTGGCAGAATGGATAAATAGGACCTCGATGGAAAATGTTTGTTGTATACTTTCAAATGCTTAATTGCCCAAGATTTTTTGGACTATAGCTGCTACTACAGCTTGTTTTCTCATTGATCGATCACCCTTAGTTTCCATTGAGAAAAAGACACATGAAGGTGTTTGATCTGGAAATCCTTCTAGTTATTCTGATTTAAAAATATTTAAGTGTTCCGCTTATGCTCATGTGAATAATCGAAAATTAGAGTCTAGGTCTAGAAAATGCATCTTTCTTAAGCATAAATCAGGTGTGAATGGTTATAAAATTTGGTATTTAGAAATAGAAAGATGGTGGTTAGTAGAGACGTAGTGTTTGATGAACTTGGTTCAAAATTTGCCTCTTAGAGATTTTGGTAAAATTGAACAACGAAATCAAAATACTCAGGTGGAGTCGGAAATTAGTTCAGAAGAGAAAATAGAAATTTCAGATCAGTCTAGTTTACAGATGAATAAGAGTAATACTTAGCCTAATTTGCCTATACCACCAATAGAAACACAATATTCTATAGAAAAAGATAGACCTCGCAAAGAGATTAGACCTCCACAGAAGCATGGAGAGGCAAACTTGGTAGCTTATACATTGGTTGTGGCTGTCAGTGTTGACTCCACTAAAGAGCCTGCTACATATATAAAAGCAGTCAGCAGCACTAATTCTAGCAGATTGTTGATTGATATACAGTAGAAGATGAAATCATTTATTAAAAATAGCATATGGAACTTGGTGAAATTACCTAAGGACAAGAAGCTTGTTCGCTGCAAGTAGGAATTCAGAAGAAAAGAAGGTACATTAAGAGTTGAAGAGGCTAGATATAAGACTAGATTGGTAGCTAGGGTTATAGTCAGATTCCAGATATTAACTTTACAGATGTGTTCTCACCAGTTGCAAAGTATAGTTCAATTCAAGCTTTGCTTGGAATTGTGGCTAAGGATGACTTGGAACTTGAGTACATGGATGTCAAGACAACATTATTGTATAGAGAATTTAAGGAGAACATCTACATGCAACAACTAAAAGGTTTCATAGTTACTGAAAAAGAGAACTATGTATACTTGTTGAAGAAGTTCTTGTATGGACTGAAGTAGTCACCAAAGCAGTGATATAAAATGTTTGATTCATTAATGACTACTCATAATTTCATTAGAGTAGTTATGATAGTGTATATACTTCGAAAATGTGATAATGGATTATTTACAAATCTATTGTTGTATGTTGATAATATACTAATAGCAGCCCAAGCAAAGGTTAGAAATGTGAAATCTCAGATTAGTAAAGAGTTGAGATGAAAGATTTAGGTGCAACAAAAAGATTCGTGGTATGGAGATCATGAGGGATGGGAAAGCTGCTAGAATGTATTTGAATCAGAATATGTACATTTAGAAGGTACATTACAGGTTCAATATGCAGAATGCAAAAGCTATCAGTACTCCTTTGGATACCCATTTTAAATTATCATCTAACATTTGTGTACACTCAAATTTGGCACATGCAGATAGTGTAGTTAGCATATACATAACACATAACAAATCTTGACAAGGAACATTGAAAAACAGTGCAGTGAATATTCAGACACTTGAAGGGCTCTACTAATGCTTGTTTGCATTTTGGTAGAAATAAAAATGTAGTCATGGTTATGTTGATTCATATTATGAATGGGATCTTGATAAGAGGAGATCACTTATAGGACATGTGTTTACCGTTATAGGCTGTATTATTAGTTGGAAAGTTACTTTGCAAAATACAATAATATTATCTACAGTAGAGACGGAGCACATGGTTATTGCAGATGTATGTAATGAGGCTACGTGGTTGAGGAGTTTGGTTGGTGAAATCAGTGAAGACTTTCATATTTTTACAATTTATTGTGATAGTCAGAGTGCTATCTTTTTTACAAAGGATTAGATGTTTCACGAGAGGAAAAAGCACATGGATGTAAAGTATATCTTTGTACGTGAAATAATTGTTTGTATTGATATTGTAGTGAACAAGGTTGATACCGAAGAGAATCCCGCTAATATGATAACAAAACCACTTCCCATTCCAAGTTTGAGCATTGCTTGAATTTGGTTGGTATTTGTCATTGATTGTAGGCCATTAGGGCTTGTGTGAAAGAGGTAGAGTAGTTATTTAGTGATTTGCTGAATAGCGTTGTATAATTTCTTACATTGAAATTTGGCTCAATGTGAAGAATTGTCGAAATATAAACTAAATTATATTGGGTATTGGTGTTTTACTTGAAAAGGACTTAAAAGGTCAAATTATAGACCAAAGCAAAAAAACTCGATGCATTTCTGCTCGCTGAGAGCATGTATCCTACTCGAATACTCAAAAGAGGAGCATTAGTGTTCGATGGGCGTCACCTACTGCTCAAGCAGGGGAGTCAGCACCTACCTAGCACTCAAGCTGCCATTTGTTCTGGCCCAGGTCTGTTTCACATTTTAACAAGTTTTTAGTACCCCCCCACCCCACCCCACCCCACCCAAAAAAAATCCTTCTAAAATTCTATGTTTAGGATTTATATATAAAAATCATGACTTATAAACATAACATAATATTCATAAATCTTTGAGAGAGCTTTAGATCTTGATTGAGAGTATTGAAAGTGTAATTATGTGTAGAATAGATATTCTTGTTACATCCACGTATAGGGGGTTCGAATCACAGACCACATTAGCAAATCAGATCATTGAACTCGTGTACAAGATCAATCTGTAATTGCTAATATCAATTTCAAATTAGCCCCTTACTAGTCCTTGATTTTATGTTTCTAACATCCCGTAAGTGGACAATATCGTAAACAATTAATAAAGTGGATGTGAATCCAAGTATCGATCCCACGAGTAACAAGTATCTAATCTAGCTTTCGATTAACTTTACTATCAAATAACACACAATTAAGATAAGGTAGATAGTTTATATTAGCAACCTATAATTGATTTAATTATCTACTGATCTAACTAAGGGGTACGAAGTGTTTATGAAACTCAAGTAAATATAAAGCACTAGGACCCCCAAATCCCCCTACATTCTTCCGTCTTAATATCAATTCTACAATTTGACATTCATTTGGATATGAAGATCAATTTTCATAATTTATCTAATGGTCTCTCTCATATAGAATTGGATATATCCTATCATACGACCTGATAATATTCCTAGCCTGAATGCGAACAAATGAAGATGTATAAAATCACAATATCATTCAATAGGATCATGCAAAGCTTATACAACTATTTCTAATATATATAGGACCTCATAGTGATTGTTACTTGTGCTCAATTCCATTATTTCTCTCAAATGTCAATAGAAATCATACATCAATTTAATTAGTGATCAATTAATCAGAAAGTATTAAACTCCGAACAACCATCCAAACCAAAGAAACATTTACGTGTCAATTCCGAAATTTAATATAAAACATCAAAACATAGGATTAAACGTTATTCTAGTATCTATACAACTAGCCAAGCATCATAAGATTAAAAGAACACAAGAAAAATCGATACAACATCACTTGAAAATTAAAGATTTAGAAAGAAAGATGAAAACAATATTGAATCTTGAATTCTTTTAATGGTTCTTGACTTATCTCCTTAGATGTCTATTTCTTCTTCTTTAACTTCAAGCAATAATGTATGAAAAATATGATAATGATACGTCTTGTGTCAAAAGCTTCTTCAGAGCTTTACAAAGAATCTATAAATTACTCTCTTTAAATCTACGGAATATGTATAACATATGTAAAAGAGCCCCCTAGTCTTCCTCTCTTGAATTCTAGTTGAAAAGTTGTATTTATAGGCTAGGAATTAGGTCAAAATCATGTTCCAATTGCTTTCCAATGAGAGGTTGAATCAAATAATGAAGCCAAATCTTTTATGCCGTAATAGCCTATGCCATCAAATAAACAAGCAGTTTAAGCTGCATGTACTGCAGTGGCAGCCCAAGGGACGGTACTTTTCCTCTTTTACATTTTAGTCCCTAACTTCTTTCTTTGGTTCAGATTGATTTCTTTTTATTTATATATTAGTTAGTCCTCATCATTCTTCAGTTATCTGTAATTGATATGATACAAGATTTGAAAGTTTGTAATTAAGTCTCCAAACTTTCCCAACGTTGGATTTCGCTCTTGAAACTTGTGATTCTCCTCTGATATCTTCATAATGTGCTAGCTGATCAATTACAATCAGACTGATCATCAATTACTTCGAATCAATTGCAACTAAGTTCCAATTTCACGTTTTTCATGCTAATTGTATATAAGTCATAGTTTTTACCTACAACTAATATAATTTATACTAAATTAGGAAGATACACATTTAATTAGTAATAAATAATCAAGTATAGAAGCCCAAGTAAAATATAAACTATACGTATTACACAACTTAAACTCAAGACTATTTGCTGAACACACAAGCAAAGAAACATAAATATCAATGCATTAGACTTTGTCAAACTCACATCGAGTATTGAAATGGTTTTACAACTTATAAAAATTTCGTTAGTAATGTTACAAAAACTAATTTTCACTTATTCAATACTGGATCGATGTGTGTGGGCGTAGTAAATCTAATTTAATTGGCTATTTTATCAACTCTCCATAGTCAAATATCTCATTTCTCTCTCATATGGTACAAACACCCAAACTATTTCTTCAATCTCTCACCCTTAGTGTTTGTTCTAAGATTGATTTCACAACACTCATTCGTTTTTTGCTCAATTTTGCTTGGATTTTACAAATTAAAGTTATTACCTCGATATGTGATAATTCTCTCTATGTTTGATGTCTCAACATCTAAGCTTTAACTCGAATTATATATCTCACACTAAAAATCTGGATCCACAATTAAGTATCCATGGCATAACTAGAAACATTGACCATAGTTTTGCTACGATCTCAACGGACTTTAGTGTGTTTATCTTTTCTCTTTTTTCATTGTGTCACTTCTATTTTTAGAGTCTTTTATTTGGTTTTCAAAGGTAGTTTTCACTTTACACTGTAGACATCATTATTTCCCTATAGATCGTTTCATAAAAATTGATAATGAATAGGGTTTGTAAACTTAAGACTAGCTCCGCACTACAATGTAGGTAACTTTTTTCTTTGTGGCATAACTAGTATCGCCATTTATTTTTTAGGACAAGTAATTTGGATCAAAATCTTAGTGTATGGTTACTACCTAGGTTCCATCCTTTTAGCCAAAAATATCCCACAAATTTTCGACAAGTATGGAATCAGCACAAATCTAAATAGTTTCCAAGCGCGAAATTTGATCACTATAATGAAGTTAAAAATCAACTCAATAAGAAAATTAGGGTGTCGAAAAGTTGATTATGAAATACTATTTGCTGAATTCTATGCACAATGCAAAATCACACATGAAACCTAAGCACCTTATTTACCCTAAGCACTTTACTTACCCCATTAAAATGGTGTTGCAGAAAGAAAAAATCTTACTTTAAAAGAAATAATGAGCGAAATTTTAGTAAGTTTGGGATTACCTCATAATATGAGGGAGAGATTGTGTTGTTAGAAAATTACCTTTTAGATAAGGTATCCCAAAAAAAACGTCCATATGAGTTATGGAAATGAATGAAATATCCCTATAAATACTTACGAGTGTGGTGTATCTTACCAAAGTAGGTGTACCTACACCAAAGAATGTGAAAATAGGACCAAAAACTATAGACTGTACCTTGATTGGCTATGCACATAATAGAAGTGCTATCGATTTCTTGTTCATGTGATTCACTGAATTGTCTTGCCTATTGAATGTCCATATGTAGCATTACAAATTTCGCTGAGACTTTTCCTCCTTGATTTCCTTTGAGAATGGTAGGTTATTTCGGAATTTTCCAAATCTCAAAGAGTATACTAATTTCTTTTCATTGAATTTAAGGTTGTGAGACCAAGGCTCCCTGTACCACAAATGGAGTGATTCACTCTTCTTATTGTGGTGGCTATTGGGGTTGTGAAAGGGTATTCACAAAGAATTATCATCCCTACTAATCCTATCGGTGACATTGATGGACCTTAGGGTTTCAATTATCATCAATAAGGTGGGTATTCGATGTCTTGAGTTATGGATACTATAGTGGTGTCCATCGTGATGAACCGTCCTGTGATCAATAAATTCATCCCGAGAGGGACCACGATGGACTTCGTTGACTATGACTTCTTTTACTACCAGATAGAGCATGCCAGTGTTGTAAGTTTTCTAGCAGAGCTTTCTCCCTCAACTAGTGGACGTCTTTACCAACATTGTTCTTCCAACAATTTTTCCTTCTCCAATAGTGGGTGACACGATGAAGAACCATACCCGTTGGACCTTCGAGTGGTTGGATAATACTATGGTTTCATTAATACTATCGTCCACCAGGATCGAGAAAAATATGCTTTACTTTGGAACTTTCACAACTTGCTTCTCACGCTTTCTCGTGGTTCAACAGTGTCATTTCCCACAGTCAGTGCTAAATTCTTGATTTCAAAAATTAGCATCACCTTGCTTTAATAGATCTCCAACCACATCCATGATTGTCTATAGGTTATCTACACACTTGGGCTCAAACTGTTAGGCACCACAATCCCTAATAGAAAGAGGAGTTGGCAACCTTAGTTCTCCAACAATGAAATCAACTACCTGTACGAGAAGTATATGGAGAATGTGCATGGAAAAGACAAAACATATAAAAATTTGGCTAGCGTTTAGAATTGCATACATTTACCTTAATATGTGCATGTGTATTTATAAAGGAGAATCCTTGCGGAATTAGGTTTTGATGTTGCAGGCCAAATTTCACGTGTCACGCGTGATTTGGCTTGTAGAGATCTAGTTTGTTATAGTAAGGTCTTCTTTTACAAATTTGTTCCCTTCCTAAACTGAGTTACCTTATGGGGATTGGTTCTCCTCATATTATCCCTAATCATTCTAGGATTGCTGATATCTAGGAATTGAAAATGTGGTTTTCTTGCACAATACATTCTCTCAAGATAGCTAGCTATCTCATACGGTAAAATAATTGCCAAAGGCAATGCATCTCGTTTGAACTCCTCCATCTACCAAACCTACTTGGGCTTTGTCGAAAAACTTACAGCAAAGAAAGGTTCGATGGAAGAGCGAGTCTAGGCCGTAATGAATATTCATGCATAGATCATAAGGGTTGATATAGTACTGTCAAAGGTGAGGTACATGGATCAATTTGTTCCTTTTCAAGAAGGCTAAGAGCATGGAGGATCCGTGGAGTCAACACGTAGTGTGTCATTGTAGACCTATGTAGCCTTTCGCTTTAAGATAGCGTCTAATTGGACTCCATGAAGGTTTGGAATGTAACCAATATTCTAAAAAGCGTGATTAGATGCCTTCAGACGAAACATCACGCCTTAGTAGTAAGTGCGAAATTAGGCGGCCAACTGTCAAGTTGACTGCTTAATGCGCACTAAGCACACTTTATTAATTTAAAAAAAATGTTTTTTTTTCTTTTTTTAAGACTTTTATTTGATTTTAGTTTCAAGTTTTTCTTTAAAAATTATATAATTGACTAATTGTAGAAATTATTATGTAAATGTAATATCTTATAATTTTATAGATATTTGATATGTATTATTTTAATTATTAAATGATTTCTAAAATGATTAAAAATTTAAAATAATATTAATCATAAGAAAAAGCTTTTATATGCCTTGACCCGTAAAGCTTATAACTTGGCGTTTATGCTTGTTAAAATACTATATGTGACACATCATGAATTCAAATTAAGTTATTTGGTTGTGTAGGAGAAGGGGTAACGAAATTACAAAGCATCATTTTTCAAGGTCATGTAGTAAATAACTAGAGAATCAAAATATGAATTCCTTTTCTTCATATTGAGAGAGGACAGTTAAAATCATGGATATTAATCTCGTAAGATATATCAACTATTTATTCTTGTAGTACTAGAATATTCTGAACGTACAGACAAAAATCATGTGAGTAAAATTTATTGTACGATCCTCACATAATCAAATTTAGCTAGTTCGATAAATTGGTTACCTCGTTCTTGAGTAGCAAAAACATGTTCGTGCAAAACCCACAAGGGTAGAGAATCGTTGACAAGTAATATAATTGATGAGTTGAGGGTATCGTTCCACAGGGAATAAATTCAATTCAAGTTTACTAACTTTTTATGGGATTCGAATTATGTAAACAAAAGAGAATTTAATTTTATTTTATGTTTAATTAATCTAAGAAAACTGTAAA
>CAIGRP010085868.1:0-21522 GCA_903798385.1 Fraxinus cuspidata | reverse complement strand
ATGGATTCCATAAATTTGTGTGAGACGGTCATAAATTTGAGTTAAACAGTGAGAACAAAATTAATTTAATAAAAGATCGTGTTAAATTAATTGATGCATTTCTCGATACATATTAATTCTTTATTTTTTGTTATTAATAGTTTTGAATCATGAAAAACTATATTAATTTGAGAAGTATATTGGATACCACAAACTGATCAGGCCAACTTTTCTCAATTGGCACCATAATCTAAAAATTATTCTCAAGTATGAGAAACTTTGTTATGTCCTTGAGTAGCAGTTTATAAAGACACCCATTGAGGACTCGACTGAGTAAGAAGTGGTTGATTATAATAAACATAGTTATGACAATCATACTACAACATGTGAGATGCTTGCGGCTATGTCACTTGAGTTGTAAAAACAACATGAGTGTATTAATGCTAACATAATGATTTTTATTTCAAGGAGTTGTATGTGTGGAAAGATATGAGACTTTTGTTTGTTTATTTTTCGCAAGTGTACAGTATCATGTACAAGTAATAAAGTAATATGTAGAATATCATTCCCACAAAGACTATACATTCAATTTAGGATCAATCAATTCTAACTCTAATCAAATAGCAAATTATGTTTGAAAAGTTTACATTAATTAACTAATTAAACTAAGTATTCTAGTGAGCAATTTAAAAGGTTTTTATAAATTTAAATTTGGTAGTTACTATGACCTAGAATCCCCCCTTATTAATCTGTTTTAATGCAAATTAATGACATGACAATATGTTCACATTCTTGTTGATTAGTTCTCCTAGGTTGATTAAACGCATCCCTCAATGTAAATTAAATATATCATCTCATCTGACCTTCTTATATCTCTATGAAATATGTGAACTTGAAAGTATGCGTTAAAAAAGTCAGAACATCTCTAGAAATTATGCAAAGTATAGCGGTATATATTTATCCATTATCGAACTTTACAATGATTGTTATAAAGTGCACTCTATCCTATTGTTTCTTTTATAATCGATAAAATTCACAAAATAATTCAATTAGTAGCTAATTAATTGAAAAACATTGAGTTCTATAACAATCATCTAAAAATAAACACATATTGGCCTTCAAATTATTGATTTTATATTAGAAACTTCATAACAAATGTTGATCAATGGCTTAGTAACAACAATTCTAGCCTAGCATTGCAAAATTACATGAAATCATAATTAATTTGTAAAACATCACTCGGATTTTGATTAATTGAAGAAGATGATGAAAAGCCTTAAAATCTTGAATCTCTTCAATGATCTCTTGATAAATTCTAGTTACATCTTCCCTTTGTTACCCCAAAACCAAGCTTTGATCTCCAATGGATGATAATCTTGCAATTGCATCTCGATCCACCCAATAGTGTGTTGAATTGCCTCCATTTTCTTACGAGATTTTGATTAATTATATTGTATGAGAGGTCCTTGTTTATGTATGAGGCTATTGTGTATTTATAGGGCTCGAAAATAGGTAGAAAATTTTGCCCTTGCTTTGGTTTTTATAGGTTGGGCGATTGCATAGTGTAAATACTGGGGCAATATCCTAAGCTTAATTTTTCTCAAATGTGTACTTTAGTATCTAATTTCTTCTTGAGTCGTTTCTTGAAATAATTTCCTTCATCTTCAATTAGATCCAAGAATTATCCAATTGTTGATCTTAAGATCGAATCAACTATTGGGAGTGTGAAACTTAGTCTCCGAATTTTGATTTCGCCATTTGTCACCAATTTTTGCTTATTTCTTTTAATTTACGAAATGTACACTAAATTAAGCTATAATTTAGCAAAAGAACTGTTAAATATTTATATTTTAAGGCCCAAATAAAGGTGGAAAACAGGTTGAGCGACTCGTCGGCTTGACTACTCGGCTCGTCAAAATACGGCTTATGAGCTACTCGGGCTCGTCAAAAGACGAGCCTGAACCCGAGCCAAGCCCGCTCGGCTTATCAAAAAGCGAACGGCTCATGGGCAAGCCAACAAGTTCGCCTATGAGCCGGCTCGTGGGCTAGTAAATTAGCGAGCCACAAGCTCAAAATCAGTGATCACAATGGTCACCGACAAAAATTCATTGACCGTTTCGGTCACTGTTGAAGTTCAATGACAGTTTGGCAAACGGTCAATGGACTTTTTTTTTTCCTTTCTTTTTTTTGCCTATAATTACCTATTCGCATACCCTTTTTTTCACCCAACTCTCACTCTCTACTCTCTAATCTCTTCTATATTTTACATTATAAATTATAATCTTGATTTTACAATCTATCTTCTAGACTACTACAAAGTCTACATTCATTTCTCAATTCTACTTTTACATTCAATTTCAATTATACAATATCAATTATCACACTACAAATTTTCAATTACAATCTTACACGTCAATTTTTCTTTCAACTTGATTTGTTACTTACTATACATCCTTGATGATTTTACTTACTATACATGTTCTATCAATTCACAAATAGATTCATGCTCATTTGTTGAAAGCTTGATCGGTATTGGAGGCAAATCGCCTATCACGCCGCAAAGTCAATTCCAGAATGAGTTTGTCAGTCTAAACGAAGTTCATATTCTCGAAAATATTCTGAATTTTGATGCTCATGGAAGTAGTAATCCAATTGATTTGGATGAATTTGATGTTTTTGAGGTGGAACGAGAAGATGAATATAAATTAAATATTCCCGATGCAAAAGAGAAGCGAAAGGGGAAAAAATAGGCAAAAAGTTGGGATCATTTTCAATTGATTCAAATAGGCCGTGTGGTCGATGAAGGTGCAGAATCTAAAGTAGTATGTAAATACTGGCAACAACGATTGTCATGATAAGAAGGCATTGAAACCACAATCTTCAACCGTCACTATAAAGCATGTGAAGCCAAACACGAGCTTTTTATTGTCGGTGAAACGCAATTGCAATTTGGTAGTCCAGCTACCAGTTCTACTACTACGCTACTTTCTACATGGATGTATACGTAGGAGAAAACTAGAAAGGGAATGGTGAAGTTCGTTGCTACTGCTGAGTTGCCTATAGCAATAGCGGACAACCAACATTTCGTCTCGTACATGAAAGAATATTTTCAACCGAGGTACATTGGGGTAAGTCGAAATACTATTCGTTCATATACAATTGAATATTTTATTCATACAAAAAAAAACTATTGATTGCCGATTTAGAAAAATATGAAGGTGTTATATCTTTAATTTCAGATATATGGAAAATGATTAATAAAAGAGATTATATAGCTGCAACTGCACACTAAATAGACCCACTTTGATGTATGCATAAAAAAATTATTGTTTTTAAAATTATTGAGTTCTCTCATAACACTAACAACATATTTAACGATATTATAAATATTAGTAGAGAATATAGTTGCGAGAATAAAATTCGCTCATTTACATTCGATAACGCTAGTGTTAATAAGGTAGTTATCGATAAATTGTGCAAAGTACTGCAACCCGATTTTGATGGTTATTTGTTTCATATTCAATGTGTGTGCTATATTTTTAATTTAATAGTGTAGAACGGTTTGAAATTCAAAGAATTAGGGATGCACTAGTGTATATTGCGATTTCACGAAGTAGAAAACAAGTATTTGAGGAATTTTGTGTCGAATCTGGGGTGCTAAATACGAAACATTTATTAGTGACATAGGGTATATAGATGAAACTCCACTTACTTATTGTTAAAATAATGCGAAGATTTTGAACATTTAATAACTGAATTTTATAACAATAGGCATATTAGAAACGATGATGATACTGTTTTGATTGAATCCGATTGGGTTTTAGCTTTTAAAATTTTAAAACTTTTGACAAGTTTTTATGATTCTACAAATATTTTGTTTGAAATTTACTGTCCCACTAGTTGTATGATACTTAAACGTCTTTATATAATTGTTAGGGTTTTTCATAAATATAATTATATATTCCATGGAATTGAAGTTTAGAAAATATTGAGAAGATTTGTCTATATTATTTCCGTTAACATGTATCATGGACCTCCGATATAATTTATCGGGTACTAAATTTGTAATTGATCACATTTCAAGAGTTTTAACTTTTAATATACCATTTCTTATAGAAATTTAGAACAAATTTTATGTGAAATGTGTGAATTATATGCAGAACGAATGTGTACAAATATTAATCGGGTACCCTCTACACCTACTCCTCCCATTAATATATTAGAAGAAGACGCTGAAATATTAACGTTATTCGAAAGCATTAACTCATATAGATATGATTCAAATGCATGTGGTTCCTCTAGTAATAATTTGTCTACCGCACGTAATCAAACATCAGACGCAAATCCAAATGTATTGTCTGCTGAATTAATTGATTATTTTAATCAAAATATACCTAATAACAAAACAATTAAGAAGTAATTGAATTCTGGCAAAAGTACGAACGAAGATGGTCAGTGATTTTTGCGATAGCAAAAGACCTACTAACATATCTGGTTAGCACTGCAGTTTTAGAGTATGCTTTTAGTGAAGGTAAGAGAATTTTGTCCGAGGTCAAGAGTCGACTGAAAGAAGATATTTTGAAATAATTAATGTTCGTGAAAGACGGCAAGATAGTCATTTTCAGCTGCAAGATAAATATGCCGAAATTGTATGTTGTCAAGTAAGTGATATTTAATTTAACTATATTAATCAAAATAATTTTTTTAAAAAAATTGTACACGTTACAAGTTGTTCGTGAACAATTTTTAACTCCGCCTACTCGAAATTGAAGTTGCAGGTCCCCAAACCCGAATAAAAAAGGAGGGTTTATCTTTAAAAAAAAAGTTATCTTAAAAAATTTTAAAGAAAATGTTTATCTTAAAAAAAGAAAAAAAATACGCGAGCTCGCGACCCGAAACTCGAATTGGCCCACGAGCTCGGCCCACGAGTAACAAGCCGAGCTACAAACGAGCACGAGCTCGGCTCGTAGCGTATAGTCGGGGCAACCTCCCTCCCCCCTAGTCGGGTAATTTTCCATCCCATTACATGTTTAAAGCAGGGCGGGGCCCTTGCCCCGTTTACTACTTGTTTGATTTTTTTTTTTAATTTTTGATAATTTATTTTATTACCCTCAGTCATTGAAGTGAGACAATAATATATTTTTTAATTTATTTTTAAAAGTTAAATTATTCAAATATATTTGGGAAACTAAAGCATTTATTGTTTTTCATATTTTTTAGATAATTTTAGTTGCCAACTTTTATTAGAATTAATGAAATTTTGTGGAGTATTCCATTTGAAGTATTGAATTTTTAAATAAAAAAATTAATAATTAAATGGGCGGGACGGGCCCTTTTTACCCATACCCGCCCATTCCCCGACTCGAATACATGGGTATCGAGTTTGACAAGTTTTTCTGTCAATCCTATTTAAAACTTCGTGGAAACGTGAACTTGCCAACTAACCAAAATTTTTAACATCGAAATTATTTTACTTTGAACCTCTAATGGAAATTGAACAAAATTTATTTTATACTTTTCTCTTCTCAGAAGACCCCTAGATATAACTAAGCTTTTAGTCTAGAGAACAAAACATTAATGTGTTGTTCTCTTCATATTTCAATTTTTAGTTTTGAATTCATTTTGAGTTTTGTGTTTTGAGTGTTCATTTTGAGATTACTGAAAACGAGTTCTTTTTGTCATTTTGAAATTTTTTGAAAAAAAATAAAAAAAAATGAAGTTTTAACTTGATTTTAACTGAAAACAGCCAAAACTACTTTTTTGCCGTTTTCTTTGTAAATTTAAAACTCATTTTTGGAAATTTGTTTTTGAAAATAGATAAGTAAACGCGTTTTCAATGTTTTCGAAAATTAAAAACTAAAAATTGCTTGAAAACAGCAAAGAGAACATACCCTAAATCTCTTTATGCTTGAAGCAAGTCCAGAGACAACAACACATAAGGTTTGACAACGTCATGATTCAGAAAGGTTATACAAAAGGTAGTTATGACAGTTGTAATATACTTTCGCAAGTTGAAGAAGTATGATTACATCTACTTATTGCTCTACGTAGATGAAATACTATTAATTAGCATCCTCAAAAATGAAATATGCAAGTTGAATGCACTACTTCATTCTGAATTCGAGATGAAAGACCTTAGTCATACAAAGAAAATACTTAGTATGCATATTGAGAGAGAGAGAGAGAGAGAAGCATAATAAAATTACTAATGGATTATGTTGAGAAGGTTTTTGACAAATTAGGAACCAGTTATCAATCCAATGGTAGCTCTTCTTAAACCTCATTATGATCTTGTCCCAATTCGAAAAATTAAGTTGCTATGATAATAGTCTCATATTCAAGTGTCATTGGAAGCTCAATATATGTAATGGTATGAATTGGACCGAATATGCATATTGCATATTCAGTTATTTTCATAAGCAAGTATATGAGTCGAGGAACAACTACATTTATTTTGAAGTATGATGGGGATCCATCTTTGACGGAATTTTTAGCTTAGAGAGATCTTGATAAAAGTAGATCTATGACTGGTTTTGTTTTTATTGCACGGTGAAGGGAAATCACATGAAAAGCATAGAACACATTTGCCCATTCTATCATAGTAGCCATGTAGTAAAGGGGTGTCTATGGCTCAAAGGTATGATATATGAGTTAGGAATTGAACAAGATGCTTTAAAAGTTCATTGTGAATCAAAGTGTTCAACATCTTGTGAGAAATCCGAAAATCCTAAAAAAAAATTGAAGATATCTTAGGGCTTATTCTCTTTACCATTTTCAAGCCTGTTTTCTGTTTTCGATTTTTCAAAATAGTGAAAACGCGTTCTCTTTCTCATTTTCGAAAATGCGATTTTAAAAATAGGTTAACAATTTGCAAAGAAAATCCAAAACGACGTTTTGAGTGTTTTCAGTTATAATCAAGTCAAAATTTTCTAAACGCTTTTTGGGTGTTTTCAAAATAATTTTTCAAAATGTCAAAAAGAACACATTTTCAATAATGTCAAAACGCAAAACTCAAAATGAATTCAAAACACAAAACTGAAACACAAGGATAACAGCCCCTTAACTTCTGTTAGATTTGGTTCTACCATCAAAAAATTCCTTCAAAAATTGAGATGATTGTGAATAATTTGTTGTGGTAGTGAAAATTGTTCAAGAAATGATATTGGTGCACCCGATCTAGATATGTAGGCTTGGTTCTCACGATCAAAATTTGACCATGATTATCTCGTCTATGTTTCAATGAAGCAATATATTTTGTACTAGTGTAGTTAAATAGAAGATCTATGAGATTTCAATAGAACTCCTTTTTTCTAAGTGCGACTTTAGATCCTTAAAAATCGTTTGAATATTAAACAATTGAGATATTTGTTCACTTTCTGAGAAGTTCTATCCTCAAGATTATTAAAAGCAAAATATTCATACTTTGAAATATGAGTTGCAACATTATAAGCTAGCTGTGAAGGATGAGCCTTGATTTCAAAAATCTACACATACTGAGTTATGTCAACAATTGACTCAGATTAGAAGGTCAAAGACTTATATTATGGTCTAGATTAATTCATCTTGTATTGACACGCTTAAAAATTCATTCGAACCATTTATTGATTGAGATATTTGTACACTTGCAGAAAAGCTATCCTCGGTATTTTTCATAGCAATAACAAAATAGAGGATGGCTTTCTTATGGATTTTAACTTGCCGAAAAATAGATATGGATTCTTTATAGATGAACTTTATATTTCAAAACTTCAATAGGAATAGTTTATGTTGTTCAAATCCAACAGAAAAATATTATCCAGAGCTCAGAAATCAACCAAACGAACCAAGGCTCGACCCACAACATTAAACACTTGGTTGCCACTATAGTTTCCACCTAAGTGTGGAGATGAAGATGGTGATAGCAATATCACAAAGAGAGGAAGAAAAGATGTGCAATGTTGAACCCTCAAACGAAACACCAAGAATGGCTACCTTCCCATTTCTCCTCTATTTCGCACGCCCAAATTCAAACTCAAGTGAAACACAACTGCAGGCAATGAAAATATAAGCCCCAACATTAAGTCACTCGAATGGGCTAAGAGGTATGGTAATTGTGCCTCCAAATGGGTTAATAATAATCTAAAACCTTCAATCTAATAATCCAACCCAATAACCAGTACGTCGGCTAAACTCATGGGTCATCCTAAAGTGTTCAAAGTTGTTTTCAGGTCAAGTCATCAATTTTGTATCGATAAAATTTCCGACATCAATCTTTCATCATCGCTATAATTTATTAGGTATCAAAACCCAACAATTTCAATAATGATATCATTTAATTATTTTTTTAGTAAAGTTTGGACATGATTTTTAAGCCTACTTACCCATGCAAGAATGGAAGATTTGGCATTGTCCCTATCCCAATATGTCGATTTAAAAATTATAATATAGAGGGGAAAGTGTAACCTTACCTGCATGGATTTCCAAGGCATAGTTTCTTTTGTAATCTTCTAATCACTGCAAAGGAATTTCTTTACAATTAGAGAAGCGTACAGGAAACAAATTTCTCAAGGAATATTATCAAAATTCAACTAAACCTTACTCCCTTAGGTATGGCATTCCCCATTTATCAAGTCTCAATAACCCCTTGACTACTCCGTTTAGTTCTTGAGCCTTTTAAAACCTGTATAAGCTAACCAATCCGCTACCATATTACCTTCACGACACGTGGGAAAATGAGATTTCAAGTTTACTTTGCCTGTAGCGAATTTCTTCTAACTTGTATTGCACAACCCAAGGTCTGTTTGCCTTCTTTTTAATCAATTGGATAGTGGTCACTAAGTCTATCTCTGCCCAGAAAATCAATTCAGCGCTTAGAGATTTCATCTCAGCTTCTTGGTAAGAACATGCTCCACAGAATTCATAGAAGGCAAATAAAAACATTACCCACATAGTCCCAAACCACACCCCCGCCAGTTGCAAGATTACAGAAGCCATTTAGACAACCATCGGAATTAAGCTTGACCGTACCAAAATATAGGTTTTTTTCCCCAGTACACTTTTAATAAATTCCTGAATGTATCCCTGTGCGGTACTATGCAAAATGTACACTAGGTTCAATTTCTTGCAATGTGTAGATTGGTTACTGACTTCTTACTTTAAGATGGTTGGCTGAATTTAAAAAAATAAAAAATAAAATTGAAGTTTCATTTTATATTTAAGTACATTTAGATAGCTTAAAATTTTCTTATTTTTAAAGAAAAGAGGCTAATTGTTAAAAGCAGCATTCTAAAAGACGTGAGGAAAAAAGTTCGTCACTTCTACGTTGACCTCCTAAAGCATGTGGGAAATGGCATGTGCCTTTTTATTTGACGAGTTGTATATTTTTGTTTTGAAGTCTTATGAACAAAATATTAAACCACTGTTAAACTTAAAAAGAAAAAAAGTCAAAAAAATCCAAACTCAACTCACGAACATAGCTCGAATAAAGCATTATTGATTTGGGATATTTATTATTTTGAGAATTATGTTTTTTATTAAAAAGTAGAAAATATGTGTGGAAAACTTAAAAACTTTCATGGTAGATATTATTTTATTTATTTATTGTTCTAGAATAATTAAAATAATATTAAAAACAGGAAAATACCATATTACGTCTAGACTTTTAAACCTTGAACCTTGTTCAACGTCTTGCCATACCTTATGTCTTTTAGAATATTGTTTACAAGTAATCATTAACATCTGTCAAATAAAATTACTTATGTATTTTAATCTTTGAACGATTAAAATAAATATATTCTTACATACTTTACCAATAAATTTAAATTAGAGCAGTCACATTCACTGACCAACATTTGGCCATTTAAGCAATCTTGTCTCCAACATTTTTTCAACATGCAACAATTCGATTCCCTCTCTTTCATTAATTAGGTTGGTCCGTTCCTTCCAATAATTTCTATCTAAAAAATTTAACGCCCATACGATAATAGTCATTCAAGTTTTTAGATGTTATATTAATAGTCATTTGACCAAAAAAATTACCATTAAATCTTATACGGAACTGTTTAAGTGTCAATGTCTCTAAATAATGTTATATATTAAGCCAGTCAGCAAAAATCGTTGTTTAAAAAAGTGAGGGCTCACTATATTATTTAAGTCAAACAAACTGACTAAAACTAAAGCCACATTTCATTTTCTTAAATGTTTAATCCTCAATTCCTAACTCCCTGATTTTACCAACTTGACGCAACAAATGAAATATCATTTGATTACGTGTTCGCACTTAATGGTATCCAGTAAGATTTAATGTTAATGTTTTGACTGAGTGACCATCGGTTTAAAATCTAAAACTTGATTGACTTTTATCGTAAAAAATTACTTCAACAACCATTGGTTTAATTACTCAAAATTTTAGTGACCAATGCCGTAATTACCTCACGTTAATTTAAAGAATTTGCCATCCACTTTAAATGAATAAAAATATGATCATTTATATAAATGAAAAAAAGGAAAATAAAACATGAGAAAAATTGAAAAGTCATGTCCTTTTCAACCCCGTCCCACAGCCAAAAATAGTATCCCCGCACCATTCACTTTCCAAGGTTCACGATGACCAAATTTACACCACATAGCCCTAAACCCAAATTGGTCGTGGGTGATCCTTGGGGTGTGGAAGATGCAGGTTCAAAGGTTGGTGATAGTGAGCGAAAATTTAACATTAATATTATAAATAAATCTTCTAATATCGAGATTATCTCGCTCATATTTTGACACATTATGACATAATTATATAGGAGTAAATAGCAGCTTCGCACATTATAAGAATCAGCATTGTAGAAACCAAATTTCGACTCTAGCCAAGCACAATCCAAAGCCACATTTCATGTAGATAATACACGAGTATGAAAAATCGGACACACGTGTTCTTGGGAATATTATGACTAAGTGCCCCTTTGACATAGTTTTTGAAAAGTCAAAAAGTTTTTTTCAGATTAAGAAGTTGCTCATGAACATATTTGCATAATTTCTGTTATGTAATCAATTTGAAATATGGCATAATTTAAATATATAACTATAATTATATTTATATTTATAGTTTCTCTCATCACAATTCTAATCCTAAACTATCAGAATTACTTATTTTCTCTCACAACTCTTGTGACCGCAGTATGTGAGTTGAGGTCAAAATACCTTTTTATACTAAACACAATCATATGTTAGAAAATAATGTTATTCATCTAGAGATCGTTGATATTCACAATATGTTTAAATTAAATGGTAGTTGAAACATAAGGATAAAAAGTCACATGTCACTCCACGGGTGTTACACTAATACGGGATAGAAGAGTCACAACTTCACATTAATCATAATCGAGTAGTGATCACATTGATAATAGTAAACTTTTCTAAAGGGTAACAATCATCATCATCTATCATCTTCAACTACATGAACACGCGCCTTAGGAGTATGGAATAATAGAATCATAGCCCACATTAATCACACAGCACAATATATAATATTACACTTAAACCGATGAGGGTTACAGTTTAAATCACCTTCAACTATTCAACACTAGGGATGGAAACGAGTTGGGGTAGGGACATTGTTCCCTATCACCGCCCCATTTACATTACATTTGGGACACGTAATATTGTTTAACCTTTGCTTACACCTTATCAGAGTGACAAAAATTCATATCGGTGATATCTTGTCACTATCTAGTGAAAATGGTAGACATGGTGAAAATATTAAATACAGTTAGATTTTCTCTTTCTTTTTAAATCCCCCTAAAGAGTTTATGAAATTTTTGAAATCATAACATAAATTTTAATTTGATAATTTTATGAACAAAGAGATTTATGTATGACCTGATTTTTGAAAAGAGAAACTAAATGATATGATACGGCTTAATTTACTCTAGAAACTTTGAGACAACTAATATTGATTCAAGAAAAATAATCACTTTTCGCACATGATATATCCCCCTATTAATTGGGCCTTCAACACATTGGACAATTCAATGCAATGAAATCAGAAGGATAACTTGGTAGGTAAAGATATCAGGAGACACCTAATCACCGGAACTAAAGTCAAGTAGCATAATACTTAAGGTAGAGATAATATCCAAGAACACCAAATTAAATTAATGCTTATTTCATTATTTGATAAAGATTCTTCGAGAAATGTTTTCCTTTTATGAATGTGTAACTAAAAATTAAGAAGAAAGAAAATGTATAATTGAATATGAGTTTGGAAAAGAAATAATTCTCAAATAATAAAAAATAAACAAATACTAAATAAAAATTTCCTAACCATCTTATTAATCATATTTATCACGACGAAATTACTTTGAAGTCAATACATAATTATATTGCAATGGATGAAACAAACTAAACGATATATTTTACTCTAGATCTAACTTCTTTAATTATGTTTATTTTGTGTATCAAACATATCTTCGCGTGTCTAGTAAATGGTCCGCGGTCGACAAAAAGGTTGATCAGTGCCACCATTTTTGAGCTATTAACACCACCGGAGTTCAGCCAGTCCAGGCGACGGCTCCCATCGATAAAAGAACAGTATGTTGACGCATAAACAGTGTCAGAATTCAGAACTATGAATCGAGACGTCGCAGATTTGAAATTGTTCCCAATAATAGCAACAGTGTTACGAAATGGACGGCAGAAAATCCTGGGAAGAGAAAAAAAATTTCATTTTGAATCATATGGACGTGAAGAGCTGTACGTCAAAGCCCAGTTGAAGTGGAAATTGACAAGATGAAGAGGTGGTGTAAATATGATGTAGAAGCAAGCATTGAAAAAAACAACGCGTAAAACAAAAGCTTTAAAGGACAAAATATAGATTGGGCTATAGGCTACATAGCCAATAGTCTATACTATAGATAATTTAAGCTGATGCAGTGCAACTTGATGAATCTCAATTCATTTACTACGGTAAAATTCACTCGTTTGATGTAACAAGATAATTAAACAAGCGTGGTTATCGAATTGAAAAAGGTTGGTCGACCATGCAAAACATGGCTACCCTAGAATTGAAGAGGAAGCGACACATACTAAGTTTGTGTTCTTGAGTGGCAATGTGACATCAATTTTCCATTCTTTATAGAAAACACTACTTTTATTTTACACAATTCAAGAACTTTCATAACGTTGGCGTGATTCGATTTGAGTAATTACCTTTGTTCATTGATGCTCGACGATACAAGAAAACTTCACAAAATAGGTATCCCAAAATTGATGGAGAAAGAAAACTTAAGTCATTTAAGGACAGTCGACGGCCGAATTGAGAAAATGATTAAAGATCAATGGTGTACCAAAAAAATATAAAAAGAACAAATCGCATTCAAAACATATGTTATCTAATGACTAAATTTATTTTCGCACCAACAGAATAAAGAAACCTACCTACGCCAATGTCGAGTATTTTGTAAGCAAAAACAAGCATAAAACATCAGGATGTTCTTTCTCTTTACGATGATTAGACACAATTTAATCCCTAAATAAGCGATTTGACTGTTGAATCACTGACCTGACCAGCTATAGACCTAATGGACGATTTCGGCTGAATAATTCAAAGACAGCACAATTCAAACCATATATGCGCGGGCCAAACGGACCTAACCACACCCCTGCACTCCTATAGCCACCCTATTTAATTGGGGAAAATTTTATATGTAAGACTAGATGTGGTCCATTTTAAAATTAATAAACAAAGTTTGAAATTTCAGATATTAATTATATTTTATTTATGAAATAATTAATTAAAATATATTTTATTAATTAAATATATTAAGGTCATAATTATATTCTATTGAACACATATTATCGAATTAATTGGTTACGAATCAAAAATTTCATGGATTACAAATTACTTCACGGTCACAAATCAAAAAATTTTAGGTCATAATCTATTTATCAATTACAAATCAAAAATTTTATAATTCACAATTTATTTATCGATCACAAATGACAAATTTTATAAGCCATAACTTATTTTTTGAGGTCACATATTATTTATTGATCATAAGTTCATTCCCGTATTATTTACAGGCTACAAAATATTCAATTTATTGGTCACAATATCAAATTATTGATTAAGTATTATTTATTGGTCACAAAACCAAATAATTTGTGACCACCATCATTTATGACCATCACCTCACCACCGCATCACACACAACACCACCGTCAATCACCATCGCCAGAGCCATCCCATCAACTCACCACAATCGGTCAACACCACTGCACACCACACACCCACCAGAGCCAACACCACTACACACAGCACCATACTCAACCACCGATCAACACCACTGCACCACCACCACTACACCGCACACCACCACAACACATCACCATCGCACCCAACCCGCACACCGCACACGACACCACAACCACACCCAATCATCGAACACAACACCATCAAACCAAACCACCACACCGCACACCACCACTACACACCACCATTACACCCAACCCAACAATTGCACACAGCACCACACTCAACCACGCAACGGTAAACAACCGCACCCAACCACTGTACACAACACCATCAAACCCAACCACCACTACATCGCACCATCGCACCCAACCACCGCATATCGCATCGCATACCTCCACCATCACCACAATTGCAAAACCAACACACCATCACCACCATTGCACCATAGAATTACCATCTAACCGTCTATCACTGCACCACTTAAGAAAAGAATGGATATGCGCCGTGTGCAACGACGATGTGTTGCTGCGCACAAAGGAAAGTCGTCGCCACTATGTCGTGACGTATAAATCATCGCAACTGCTACACCTCGGCGCGCAGAGGTTTCGATGTCGCACCTACCATGTTGCTTCGTGCGGCGCCACTTGGTATGGCACAACACGACGATTATGCTAGGGAGGAGAGCAGCGCGCAGAGGCTGTGCGACGCTTGTCGTCGGTGAGCGATGTTAGAGAGAGGAGAGAAGGAGATAGAGAGAAGGGAGAGGTGGCTGCTAGAGATAGAGAGAGAAGTAGATATGGAGAAAATGAGGGCAAATTAATTTAATTGTATAAAATTATTATTTATATTGATATTTTTGTATAAACAAACGAATTTTGAAATAGTAACCTTAAAAATCTGATTTTATATAATTTTCACTCTTAATTAAATATTACGTATTATACATACGTGTATCTGTGCATATGTATAAAAATACCATATTCAAAATGTACTTGTGACGAGACAAATACGATAAGATCACAGGCAAATTGGGAATCTGATCAGAGAATTGACAGTTCACGGGAACGTTCTACCACCAATGCCGGATTCCAGGATCCCCACATTTTTATATTCTTTATTATAAGGAGACAATCCACTGAGCAAGCCCAATAAATTAACTGCAGAATTAATGCTAAATTTAAGGCTCTTTGACGACTATCATGTGCCTCCCATTTCAAAATTTTGTACTACTTCACAAATCTTAATATATAATCGTGTCTCTCTATTCAATAATACAAATTAACATTCAATTATCCAAAATGACAATAGGATTTCTAATCCGACTGGGGAGTTTAATGGAGAAAGGATTGAGATCCACAAAACCCTTTTGAAGAAAATAGATATTTAAAATGTACAGCAGATATATATATATATAAATGTATGTGCGGTCCAACGTGAAATCAGAAGTGGCAGCAGGCAGGCACCAGCGAGGAGCCCTCTTCATTGGAAGTGAATAAAGGACATTACGCTCTTACGATACAGATTTTACTTTTCTTATATCACACATGGAGCTGCAGCGATGCTTTTAAGGGAGTACCAACTGGTAATTGTATAGTGATCAGTAATTCTTTTTTACCGTTACACCATTTGAATCCAATTTTGCATTGGAGTTGTGTCACTACTATTTGACCTTTTAACTTTCCTTTTCCATTTGAACCAAAAATGAATTAATAAACAAAATACAATCGTATAAAATTTTAATGCACCTCTATGGCTAGGCCGTAATTAGTTCCCGCGCTAGAGAAATCAAGAGTTGCATTCGATACCAGATCTAAGAAATAAAGAGAAAGTAACTCGAGACTTGGCCACTTTTCAGTTCATTCTTTAAAATCATTCTTAATCGTATATTCTTCCAGTAAAATAATTATTTATGCATGAATTCAAATAGTAGAAAATGATGCACCTAGAGTATCGCTGAAGTGCAAAAAATTTTAGAGCACCAAGTATTGTGGCGAAAAATAGCTGAGTAATGGCAAATAACGTAAGGAAAAATTTAATGCCTATATTATTAGATCTGTGGAAATGTTGCTTTACAATGAGAAAGAAGTTGGAATCAGATCAGACAGACGTGCATATATTCAAGGTCGTCATTTCCCAAGTTTTACAATAATAGAAAGAAAACTCAATAATTGAAAAACTAAAATAAACAATTCAGTTAAAGCAAACAGGTGAGAGTACGCCAATGCATCTAATTTGAGTTACCGGAGTATGCCACAATGAGCCGCATCGGTGGCGCGGGGTGACAGTCACAGTCACATGCACAAGCACATTTCTCACACCATCTAAAATCATCATGATTGGAAAGAAGAAGAGACTTTTGCAAAGCTGATATTTCTTATAAGCAAGAGAAGACGATGAAAAAGGGAAATTGCTTAATGATTCATTACATTGGAGAATCTAGCATTAAGTTTCAGCATTTGAGTTAGCACAAATCAAAGAAAAAGAAAGAGATTCCCAATCCCTCATTTATGTACAAAGCAATCTAAAATTTTTCAAGGTAAAACAGCAAATGGAACTCATTGATCACTGTCAAAAACTCATAGCTTCAACATTAAAAGAAAAAAGGAAAAAAAAAAAGTGAAGTGTTACCGCAAAACATGCTTTCCATCTCTCGAGTTCAATCCGTGCGGTTCTTTGCTATGATTTTGCTGTCCTCTGATGCCACCACCATTGCTGCTGCCGCCGCCGCCGCTATCTTTCTTCTGTTGAGAGGAAAACAGGCCAAAAACACCAGATTTGGAGGAGACTCGAAGTGAACAAACGGGAACATTCAGAACCGGTGCAACACGAACATTAGCTGAATAAGACCTCTCCATTCCTCGGTGTTTATATCTGGGGCCACCGTTGAAACTGCTGGGACTACTGGAACTTCTCTCCAAGTTATTAAACACGACTTTACCAGAGGAATTCATGCGAGGACTATCTGCTGAAACTCCACACGCTTGTGCAATAGGCTCCGGTGCTTTCTGCATTGGGCTACGCACCACTCGGGTCGCTGTATTTGGATTCTCTGGCGATAATGCCCTAGGTCTAACAACTCGAACTCGGGAAAGAGTGCTGGTGTTCCGGTTAGAGCTACGAGTAAGAGTACTCGGCTCGTCGGAATCGAGAGAGAGCCTTGGGAGATCATCGTGCTCGTGTCCTGAAGAAGAAGACGAAAGCGAAAGCCGAGAGGAAATTGAGACCGACTCATTGTCCGTGTCCTTCAATAATGGGAAGCTTAAAGATGAATCAATGGATGCATTTACTGATGATTTTGAGCTGCGGTGGAGAAAGTGCTTTAAGCTTCTGGCGGCGTTTTTACTATTGGATTCTGAGGCCACCTTTTGATTTTCTGGCTTTGCATTGCTGTTCTGGTAGAGCTTTTTCAGGCCTAGAAGCTCTCTCCAGCGGCTCGAACACCTGGGAGCCTTGGGAGAAAATAAGTAAGGATCTGTAAGAGAAATTTCCGTTCTAATGCGCAGTTTTGGCGTGTCCGGCGATCTGACCTCAGATGTCGTCGGCGCTGACCTCATTGATTTCTGAATGGAAGAAATCTGTAATGGCATGAGCTTTCCGTCGGAGAACAACTCGTCGGCAGGGAGCATTGTAACTGGATCTTCCAGCCGGAACTCAAAATCGACAAAAGTTTCACCGGATACTTCTGGATCTGATTTTTCCGACTTCTCCACAACTGCATTATCCGATTTGGCTTCAGTTTTAGCTGAAGGCTTAACTACCCCAGCTTTTACCTCCTCCTCATCGGCCAACTCACGGCTGAAAGAGATTCTCGAGCTCAGCCACCCGTACGATGGATATTTCGAAGGAGGACAGTCCAGAAAACTCTCCGGTGACATTCCTATGTTGTTCACACATGCTGAAGCCATCTCCGGCAATCACGCAACTCTAAATATTACCAACAGAAATAAAATCACCAGCAATATTTAGATAAAAAAAAAATCTTTTGAAAAATTATATAATCACCTGCAATACTTTAACGGAAATGGAGCAGAACTTTGTAGTTAGTTAGGGTTTGGAGAGTGTGTGTGAATAGTGTTGTCTTGTGTAGTATGTACAGTACTGGCTTTAACGGGGGAAAATATAAATAGTAGAAATTTTTCAGGTGACGGGTCAATGTTGGAAATCAATGAGTATTTTAATGGGGCCCATTTCGTCAATATTTCAGGTGACGTGGCTTGAAAAGTGGGAAGTGGCTGATTTTTGTTCTTTTTTCTAGTTAGCGTAAAAAACTTGCTCAGTAAAAAAGTCATTTTTTATTTTAAAAAAAAAATCAATTAACTTGTCTAGTTTTCATGTCCTCGTTTATGTTAAATTTAGTATTATTTTTAATAAATATTTCAATACAATTTAAGTTTTAAACCATTAAAAATAAAAATAATAAATTACAATTGAGGGGACTACGGTGACTTTAAGAACAGCCTTTGCTACACAAGGAACAATTACCAAAAAAATTTGTTATATTTTATTATTAATCCCATGTTTGGTTTGGATTAAAATCTTAAATTATAGTTAACAATTAATTTTAATCGAATCCACAACTTTTCAACTATACATTTCATCAATTTTTATCAAAATGTACTAAAAATTTGATTTTAATATCTATCAAACAAGGACTAAGTTATTTCCTTTTACAAAGAAATTGAACTGAATCTTACATACATTATACCGGAACCCTAACTGTACCCGGGGGAGAAGGGGTGAAGGACTAGGGTCCTAGTGAGGTAGAAGTGGGGTACCAAAAAGTAAAAATAAAGAAAGCAAGGGGAATGGATAAAAATATATTTTGGAAATATCAACAAAAAAAATCTAGTTTGTATTGTTTTAAAGGCAGATCCTTTTCATTTTGGCCTCCAACTGGATCCTTCCTTGGCCTCCAACTGGATCCTTAACAATTTGTTGTTTGTCTTCTTACAACCTTCTGTTTATCTTTTCTCATTATGCCCAGATTTTGTAGAGATTTTTTTAAAATATATTTTATAAAAAGTTATTTTTTTTTAAGAAAGCGTGAATAAAAAGATAAAAAAAGATTACGAATCTGCATATAAAATTATTTTATTGATAGAATGTATAATCGAAAGTAAATATGAAACTCTCTAGTATTACAATATGGTAGCAGCCATGCGAAGTACTATAATATGGACCTAAGATTTAACAAGTAAAATAGACTAACAAAAGATATTTTAAATTCAACTCTGAGTCTAAGCTCTATTCAATTATATAACATAGATAGAACGGTTGAGCCAAACAATTCCTACATGTTGGGAAAAATTAATCCCACCTCGCCGGAAGCAGTGAAAACCCAAAAACAACAAAAAGGAGCCTGAAAGAGGAGGAAAACAATAATTAAATGTGGTTCAACAAATCGTCGCAACCATAGGAAATGAACACTTTCATTAATGGAAAACACACACTATACAATATATTTCTCTCTTACAATTTCTCCTTACACCAAAATTATAACGCTTTGCATGTACCGTTTCTTCTTTTAGTTTCTCTTTGTTTCTGTTTTCTCACTTTCTTTGGTTAGTGACCAATCACAACAATCAAATTTCATTTTCTAACTGTGTGTATTTCACTACAATTTTCACTCACACACACACTAGACTCCCCGACAACCTCCCTCTCTGTATGCGTGCGTGCGTGTGTGTTTGTTCGTTCGTTTGTTTGTTGCTCGTACACCACAATTTCAAAGGATAATTGTAACTGCAGTCACAGATCTGTCAAAACATTGCAAGTTTTTTTAACCTTTTCCATTTGTTTTAATCATGGTCCCTAACCTTTCAAATGTATGAGTCTAGAGTCCAAACGGATGAAAACCATCCAGTTTGCCGTCAGTTCACCAAGAAAATCAAAATTTGACACTTTTTTGTACCAATATAGTGGAGGGTAAAATTATCCCTTTACCTAAAATTCTAACCTTCAAATAGATATTGTTTATTTTCCACCACAATAGTTTCCTAATAATTCTCATTTTCTCTCTCTTTCGTATTATAGTGAAGCTCAAAAAAGTGAAAATGGTTGTATACAAATGATGAACCATTTCCAGATGAAGACTTTGCAGATAAATTTAAACCCAATCAGATGATTTCTCACCTGTCTGCACGGATGTATATGCATGGGTGTTTCTTATTTCTTTCATATGATTAGGGATTTCAATTCGACTCGTTGGCTCGATCCGGAAAAGCTCTAGCTGACTCGTCTTACGACTCGAGTCAAGCCTCATTTTTTAGTGTTGGCCCGAGCTAGCCTAGGTCAGCCACACCAACATCAGACCATTTTGGTCCATGTCTTGGAAATAAGGTAGCTACGGTTGCCTTAACAAAAAAAGAGCCAGCTCGAAAGGCTCGAGCCGAGACTCATTTTTTCGATCGAGCTATGGTTCAGCTCGACTTGGGCAAAAAAAAAGCTCGATACATTTTTATCTGAGCCGCGAACTTCGACTTGACTTGTTTACATCTAGGTAGAATCTCCCCATGTAAGCTAGATTAAGGGTGCTGATGCCTAGTTTTCTATGCTCGAGGTGGGAGATGGAAGTTGAAATCAGGACTCTCTGTTCATCAAGAGCTGGTGTACGGAAGACTTGGTTGTTTGTGGAGTCATTATGAAGTAGATCTATAGTTAGATCTGTGTTAGGTTTAAAATATGTAGTGAGATATAGAAATGTGTGTGGGTTTTGAGGTTTTTGTGTTAAACTTATTCTCTTTGGAGCTGGCATGGTAACCTAACTTCTGGGTATGAAATATATTTGTATATATATATATTTTTTTTTTTGTAGTTTTTTGTACATTCTAATTTCTTTCATCTTGCAACTCATTTTCTTTGAAATACGAATGAAGCTCAGGCTCCGAACGTTCAGTACATGGTGTAGCAAAAATCCAAACTTTTATTAAGTAAAATGTACGTGATCCCAAATCTTTTGTGATGATTGCAGAAAGGTCCCAAACATTTAGATCTTAGCACCTACAATCCCTTAAATATCACTTTCAAACACAAAATCTTCAAAGCAAACATATCTTGTTGATACTCGAACCTGTGATCTATGACGTGCTCCCAAAATTCGCTTAAAATCGTGCTTCTGCTAGATGCGTTTTAAATTGGTGCACTTATTATAAGATGGTGACACATGGGCTATTTCTGACCCTTTGATTGATGTCTTAGTGATGTGTGATATATATACCTAAACAGTGGAATATATTTTTCATTCTCTCTTCACCTCCTGAGTTCTTCGTCTATTCTAGTTCTTCTGAGAGTACATTTTCTTTTAGATTAGGGTTTGAGTACTTCGT
>CAIGRP010085853.1:4898-23027 GCA_903798385.1 Fraxinus cuspidata | reverse complement strand
ACAAGTCATCACATGTTAAGTAGGATGTGTCTCTGTCTAGTTAAATTCTGATTTTGTACCAATCCTTGGACGGTTATGAAATTTAGGGATAATATGCTACATATTTGATGTCTTAAAGGAGTGGTAGACGTGGCTAATGCTTAGAGGTAAAGGAATTTACCATTACAAGGATAAATAAATAGGCATGAGGTGTACTAAGCATGAGGTGGTCTTTGGGGGTTAAAGTATGATTTTGTACCTATCATTGCGGATACAAAGCAAGTATCCTTAGCTTATTTTAATGTGTTTACAATCCACTTTACTTTCCCTAAGATCCCAAATTATTTTATAGAGCTAATACCTTAACCATTCATTCATTACCTACTCGATTGACACCCAATTCTCGACCGATTTCCACAATTTGCACCTCTATGTTTATAACGTCATATAAACCTTATCGTATTGTGATCATGTTACTTCATGACTCATGTTCCAAATGTGTTAATCACCTATCTAGGGTTTAAGTTTACCTTGATCAATCGAATGGAGAACGTGAAACTTTGTTGATACTAATTCCGGTCTTTTCAATATTCTCATTGCTTAGAAAATCAATCTTCAACACCTAGATAATTTTTTTCTCTACCATAGCTCAATGCAAAATTCACCACCTAGGTCAAGAAATAAAGGACTAACACCATACCAAGGTCTTAAAACCTCAATAATCGAATGCATCATTTTAAGAGAAAGTAATTAAGGAAATTGATGCAAATGACATTATAAATAGCATGGAATGCATGAATCTTATTGGTCAAATGTGATGTGAAGTTCAGGGTATTACATATCATGCGGAAAATGTTCGTGCGTAATTATTATTATAGGGAGATTCATCAAAAATTGCATAGCCTCTACCAAGTTGAGGAGGATAGTGAGGCCACCATGGCTCAGTTTTTTAATAGTTTGAATAAGGAGTAGCTAATGTGATAGAGTTGCAACATTATGTGGAGTTGGAAGAAATGCTACATGAACTATGAATGTGGAAAGATGATCGAAGAGGAAGGAGATAGCTAGATATTCATCGGGTACTTCGAATTTTAACTCTTCTAGGAAATTGAAGTGGGATGATAATAGAGGTGTTGGGGTTGTTTCGAGTAGTAAGATCGAAATACCAAGAGGAAATGAGGAAGTTCTTAGCAAAATTACACCCAAAATGAACTCCTAACCTCGAGATATCAAAAACTTTAGGTATTTGGGATCGGGATACATTTCTTCTCGATGTCCAAACAAAAGGGCAATGATTTTACGTGACAATGAAGAAGTGATGAATGATAGTGATGGTGATGATATGCCCTCATTATAGGATGCTAGTGGAGATGGAATAGAGTACTTGCTAGGAGGTGAGTTACTTGTGGTGATGTGTGCTCTCAATACACAGATTAAATTGGATAATGTGGAGCAGCAACGGGGAAAACATCTTTTATACTAGATGCCATGTCAAAAATAAGGTATATAGTTTGATTATTGATGGGGCTAGTTGTAATAATATTGCTAGTACTACACTTATTCAAAAATTATGATTGACTACGATAAAACATCCTAAGATTTACAAATTGCAGTCGTTAGATGAATGTGGAGAGGTTCGGATAAGTAGACAAGTTTTGGTAAATTTCTCAATTGAGAGGTATTATGTTGAAGTGATGTGTGACGTGGTTCTTATGCATGGTAGGCATATTTTGTTGGGAAGGCCATAGCAGTATGATAGGAATGTTAAATATGATGGATTCAAGAATATGTACAATTTTGTAAAAGATGGGAGATCAGTTACTCTTGTACCATTAACACCATAATAGGTCTATTAGAACCAATTGTGATTGAGAGGTGACGACGAAAAGAAAAACAAAGAAAGGCGAAAGAAGATTAGGAAAGAAGAAACTGAGGTGGCTAGTTGAAAGAAAAAAGAGTAGAGCTACAAGAGAGAATAGAAAGAGAGTCTATTGAGTTGAAAGACAAATCAAAAGTGAAACAGAGAAAAGAAAGAGAGTCTATTGAGTGGAGAGAAAAATCAAAAGTGAGTTTCTATGCAAATAAATGTGAGATTGAAAGGGCTTTAGTGGGAACTAACAAATCCATCCCCAGGTTGGATATTTCTTTATTGTAGGAACTCAAAGACTGTTCCATGAAAACTTATTTAATAGGATACCACCTATTGAGTACTCAATTGATTCGATGCAAGTGGAGAATTTTATGAGCACTGAAGGAGAAGTATTCAACTATGTCATCGTAAAGAATCAATATCCCATACATAGGTTAGATGATGGTCAATCACGTAGTGATATTATCTCACATGGGTTATGTACTTTTACACATATTAATATATCTACTATTTCTATGAGAGTAATAAGTCATTTGTCATATGCATTAATAGGCAATCGATTACTAGTTAACGATATTCTAGTTTATTGCAAGAAATTAATTGAGCATGATAGAAATTTGGGGTGCATTTAAATCGAGAAGTCCTTAACTATTTTGGTTCGGATTTATGTAATATGTTGGGAACCAATTTAGTATCCTCTACTACTTGTACTACACAATTTGATATGGCTTATGGTTTACATCCGTTAACTTTGTTTGATTTAATTCCTTTAACTATTATTGTAAGTGGTAGCTTAGATAGAAAGTAAGGGGATTGAATTATATGCATCTCAAGGTAGTAAAAGGAAGATGCATAAAGTATTCGAACCAAGTGATTGGGTTTGGGTGTTTAGGCTAAAATGGCTTGTTTGAATGCAAAGAATGTTAAGATTACATCCTAGAAAAGATGGACCATTCCATGTCATTGCAAGGATTGAATCTAAAGGCTACAATTTGGATCTTCAAGGTAATTTTATGATAATTTGCATTTTTGTTGTTTCTTATCTTTTTCTCTTTGATGCAGGTACAGATTCGAAGTCTAATCCTATCGAAGAGGGAAGGGATGATGTGATCTACTATACGATGGCAAGTTTGGGCAATGATCTATTGATCGTTCAAAAAGGACCTATGACTAGGTCGCGAGCAAAGCGAGACAAAGAATCAATGTGATTACTTTCTTAAGCCATAGTGGACAAAAAATTGATCACAGCAAGCAAATGGACAAGTTTCATGTTGGGTATGGGAGATGAATTGAAGTTGATCAACTTGATTCAAGCAATGAACGAAAAAACTGGAAGGAATAACTATGCGACCACATAGTTGTTCAGGGTATGCAGTCACATACCCCTTTATCGAGGCCACAAAGGAGAAGCCAAGATGATCTATATGGCCACATAGATTTACACTATGTGCCTAGTATAAATCTGGTTGCAAATTTTTCAATTTCGTGCAATCCTCTATCCAATTAAGACTCTTGTATGGTATATTTTTTTATACCTTCTTAATTCCATTTTTAACTAGGTTTTATGAGTTTCATATAAAAAGAACTCATTCCATTCATTGTAGACACAATTGAGAGATATTAGTGTAAGGTATATTGCTTTCTTCTCGATCTTTATTGAATTAATTTTGAACTTTTCAAGAATTAAATTCATGTGCCGTTCTACAATTTAAGTAAGGTTCATAAGTTTTTTGATCATGGTGTCAAGATATTGTTAGCGATTGTCTTAATTCTTTGGTTCAATAATTTATTGGGTCAAAATATTCAGACGTTGATTCTTGTCTTTCTTTAATTTGTTCTAATTTTGTTGTAGGTTCCATAGCTACTACTGCTACGTGGATTCACATCATCTGGTGATTTTTATATGTTGAATGAAATTGATTATTGGTATTTTACCATCATCATTTTCCTTATTGATGACTTCAACATTATTATTTTCTTCTAGATTATCGGGCAACAATGATGAAAGCACCCATCTTTAAGTAATTGATATGGGGTGAGAATGTCTTCATCTAATCTAGGTAAAATAGCAACCAAATTAGTTAAGGCACTATTTTATTTTCACTTCTAGGAATGACTTTAATTTTTATTGAATCAAATCATTTTATAAAGATTGATGAGTATTCATTTATATAAAGATTGATATTTGCCACATTGTTTGAACATTTCTTTGTCAAGGTAAATGAATAAGACATGACCAAATCATGAGGAGTAAAAAAGACTATCACTACACAGACATCGTAACTTCGAGCTACTTCATCGAAGTAAAGCCTCCATGATGATATGAGATTAGTAAATGAAACTTTTTCATCCAAAAGTTCTTTATAAAGTTCCAATTTCATCGGAATTGGATGATTAGTGAGGAAATATGCCGTAGTTTGTCCCTTAATGGCTTTCTGTGGAATGAATTTGATATCGAACTTAGACAACAAAAGCGCCCATTTTCATATCCTTCAATAACGAATTAGTCTGGACATTATGTACTTTAATAGATCAATATTTGAAATAATATTGATTATATGTGATAGCATATAATGTCTCAACTTTTTAGTAGTGAAGATTAATGCAAGACATTTTTTCAAAAGGTTAACAATATATTTTTGCACCTACCAATGTCTGGTTTACATAATAGAGAGAGCATTCTTTCATCCTTCATCATTGACTTGAACAAGACATAACCTAGAGAATATTATTGCATTGCAACATATAGGGTCAGTGACTTCCCTTGAGTTGGAGCTGCGAGTAATTGCGGATGAGACAAATATTACTTAATGCTTTGAAAACATTTCAACAAGTATCATCCCACTCAAAACATTTTTCCCAGTCTATTGAATCAATGACAACATCCGACAAGGTTGAAGATAAATCTTCACATGTGTATAAGCTTTCCTTGAAATTTTTCAACTCATGCACATTATTTGGCTCTAGGTTGTTGATTATGCCATCAATTTTTGATTGATGTATTTCAATGCTACGATGTCAAACAATAATGCCAAGAAATTTTCCAAAAGTGACACCAAATGCACACTTTATAGGATTCATCCCCAATTGCTATTGTCGGAGTCTTTTAAAAAGATCCTACAAGTCTTATAGATGATCATTACATTTCTTTGTTTTAACAACAAGAACACCTACATGGCATTCCATCTTTTCATATAACATATCAATGAAGATCTTTTGCATTGCCCTCCGATAAGTTGCCCCTATACTTTTTAATCCAAAAGGCATAACTTTGTAACCACATATGCCCTTAGGAGAACAAAATTACATAAGCTCTTTATCTTTTGGATTAATTTGTATCTAGTTATACCTAGAATACACATCCATCAAAGATAAGAATTCATACCCAACAGTTGCATTCATCATCAACTCTGTTATAGGATGTGGAAAATCATCTCTTGGACATATTGAGTTCAATTCTTGAAAGTCAACACGGACTCGTAGTTGTCCATTTTTTGCATGACAAGAACAATGTTAGCAATCCAAGTTGGTTACTTGACTTCACTTATGAATCCCATTTCAATAATAAGTTTGTAGACTTTCACTTCAATTTTAGGAATTAGTTTTGGCTGAAATCTTCTTTGACTTTGCTTAACTAAACATACGCATGCCTTTCTACAAGGTAATGCACCCCAACCTTAGGATCTAACCCTGACATTTCCTTGTAAGACCATGCAAATACATTTTTGTGTTCATGAAGCAAGTAGATGAACTTGAATTCCTCATTTTGACTGAGGACAATACTTACAAACACTGATCTCAGGTCTTTTACGATCCCCAAATTCATTTGCTTCGGGTCATCCACAATAGCTTTTCCTTCTCTTCAAATGTTTGTGGAGCTAGTTCAGATTCTTTGTTATGGTGAAGTTTTCCGTCTTAGATTTTATGTTAGAAGATTTTTCGAAAGCATTGTGATTCATCAAGACTTCTTCTTTATTCTCATCATTCTTTTGAGATGAGAAAACCTTTAGATTTTTTGGTCTCCTTCTTGATTGTTGAGGCTTCAGACTTGGATTAAAAGTTTTAATTCCAAATTGAGAAAATATATACTGTTTTTTAAATTATTTTTGATGATCTTGTACATTCTCATCAACTTGAGTGTGTGAAAGAATCCTAACTTAATTTTTGGAAGACATACGCTTTACCTTTCATGTTAGCTACTGTGAAAGAATTTCATCTTTACCCTTCAATCATTGACACCCTGGCATTCACTTTCAATTCGATCGAATACTCAAGGTGTCAACTCTTCTGATTTTTACTCAACAACTTCATATATTTGAATTAGATTTGAGAAATCCTTTTATCTTTAATCTTTCTCAATGTATTTAGATTATATCCTAAAATAACAAGGTCCTGACATAATGAATCCATCAAAATATAAAAGGGATATGCTTATCCGAAAGGAAAAACAAAATCACCCAATTACGAGGCTCTTCCTTCACAAATTTAGGATTCTAAAATAACTCTTTAACTTGAAAATTGTAACATCCTTTGAAAGCCTATTTTGACTCGTCGACTTTGCATGCATATATTGTTTGTAAAAGCTAGAAATATAGATCTTTGATATGTTTAGAATAGATGTCGAGGCTTCTAAGATAGACTTATGTTCTCATGGGATTGCCATGAGTTGATGGGGCAGAAATAGTTTAGGAAGATTAGGTATTGGACGAGGAGGAGCTTATAGGATGTTTTCACATCAATAACATAAAAGATTGCCAAGAAAATTAACTCCCATATTTGCAGCTTCTAGCGACTCAAGCCAATAGCTCGCTAACCCATCTGGTTGAATCCTTGAATCATGATTTTACTCCTAGACAAATCGACAATATTGGTTACAATCTTCTTCATTTTCATGATTGGCACGATATTCACAACAAACCCATAATCAAATATTATGGAATTTATCCAGTATTCTCGAATATAACTACTAACATACAGATGTCTATTATGTAAATAAGAATTGAGTTACAGATCTTAGTCGTCAAATATGATTCATATAGTCTTGTTGAGTTGTAAATTCAATCTATGCTAAGATTTTACCTTCATACGATTCTGGATCGATCATCATCGAAAGGTAGATTGAGAGACTCTGCCACAATTGTATTAGAAGTAATGTTGTCGAGTCATGAGATAGTTTTCTTCTTATTTGAACTCTATCTCAAAATATTCTTTGTCTCGTTTTTCTCCTCTATATTGATGACATTGAAAGTATAACATTCCTCGTTAAAGAAACCATTAAGAAAATAAGTTCCTAGGGTTACTAGTCTAGAAGGAGTAGGTGAAGTAGTTTCCACTTTTGTTGATTTAGTGTCAAACCTTAACTAAATTTTATGCCCTTATTTGATCTCCATTTTTTAAAAATACATTTTTCTTTCTTTTCTTTTCTTTTCAAACACACATTCTTTAATAAAATAATATTATATACAACCCAAAAAATTTTTCTTCATTTTTAACACACATTCTCCATCAATCTACTATTCCAAAATGCGTTCTACACCAAATAAATGGGGCTCAAATAGGCCCTATAATTTTTTCTTTTAGTTGTTTCTAGTCTCCTTCTCCATCTTGACATTTTTTATGCATGCTGGAACTTGGAAATTGTAGAGTCTCCTTTGACGTCTTTTCACAATAGTCAATGCCTCTAATTTTCTTCCAATGTTGCTTCTTTACATGGTTGAACTTTCATACTCAGTGCCTTAGAGTTGGTCCTACAAAAGGTATAGATGATGATATTTTAGCTACTTTGTTTGATGTGTTTTATTTTACCTTTTGTTTTATGAATTAGAATCCCAAACATCCAAGTCATCTATCATAATTTTGTAAAAAGTTAAATGATCGATGACATGTGGTTTAACAATCTCTAGATAGATGTATGTAATGATTTCTTCATATACCTCGAGCTCTACCTGAATAGCTCCTTCTGAAAGTTGAAGTCCAAACTAAGCTACCCATGTAAGAACTTACCAATATCATACGTAAGAGGAAATGTTTGCTCTTCCTTGTAATGAGAATTGGATCAAATGATCCTAATGAAACCATCATGTAGATGGCCATTGGATTTTCTCTAGTTTTAAGTTTAATCTTATTTTCTTTATCCGAGTGAACAATAAAATCTTTCAACGCGAAAATATCTCTCCACTAGGTGACTAATAACTCTGTGAAATTTGTAGTGTTTGAGATAATCGATCTTACTAGCTTCCTTTGATCTTTTTGATGCTCAAAGTTCGATTATCTTTTTCTCATGGAATTGATCTAGACTCGAGATTTTCAAGTCTGAAAGTGGGTACTCCTTCTCTTCAAGTTCTTTTAGAGCTAATTAGATTACATCTTCTTTGGGCTTATCATTTGTTAGGTCGAAACTCCAGCTTTGGCTTTGGCTTTGGATTTGAGCTCGACCTTTGGAAGACTATCTTTGCAGGGTTAATGGAGATAGTCGTGACTTCTTTAGACTTACCTATCTTGGCATCCTTCTTTATTTCTTTATTAAGATCTTTCCTGTCTCGTGGATCACTTGGCAAGTAACTTCCATGGCTAGCAATCTGAAGCTCTAAATCATGAACACGTGTGGCCAACTCTTCAAAAAAGTGGGACATATTTGCTTAGAGATTATAGAGTAATCCCCAAAGCTTTCCTTGCATACACATGTCGATAGAAAATGCTTCAATAATGTATTCTTTCCAGTTAAGCATAAGGTTTTTCCAACGATCAATATACAAACGATAGGCTCTTCCATGCTTTACTTCGCTCGATTAAGTGTTGGACGGCTAACTATCCATCTAGTACTGTAGAAGATGTTAATAATTCACACTCAAGTTGATCCCAAATATCAACTAATCTAGTCGATAAATCTGTATACCATTCAAATGTAGTAGCATTTTTAAAGGATCGTATGAACTCACCATGGTGTCATTGTACTAGCATTGTTACATGTCTCTATGAGATGAGACACTTGTTGCTTCGAGTTGCCCTTTCCATCAAAACACTAGAACTTCGGAGGTTGGTAGTCAAGCGACATTCTCAATTCATCTATCAATGATTATAGGGCTTGGCATAAACAAATGAAGATTATGGAAAACTGTTATATTGGACACGAATGGTGACTATAATCATATGTTGGACTTGTTGGATAGATAGAGAGACAACATAGAGTTGAGTGGTGTCTCATAACATATTTTGCACTACGATATCCGATCATGTCTATCTTATTTCTATTGGTGTTCTAAAACTTCCGAGTCTTTAGTTTTGGAAAAACCTACATTTTCTGGATTATCTTCCACTAACAGATTTTTTAACTCCAGTCTGTACATGAGTGCAACAATTTATATATCTTTATCATTTAGTGACTTCGTCAACTTTTTAATACCTAAAATTATTTGTTAAATTCAGTCATCAGAGTTCAACTTCACTTCCGTGATCATTACTGGCTCGAATGATTCTTTAGAGGAAGTATAATCTCCCCACCTTCGCAGAAAATTAGCATAAGAGGACACGGACACAGATCTGCCACTAGATATAGAACTAAAATGAGGGCTTTTTGCCAAGCTCTTGATTTTTCTGTCAAATGAGAGCCCTACTTCTCGAAAGTAGTTTTCATCTTACCTATAACTTTCTCATTGGTGAGACCAATTCAATTTTTTCAATTTTTGTTTGGGCTTAGATTGCATGAAATGTCTCTTCAAAATGGGTCACAGTTTCTTTCTCCTTGTCACTTGCCATAGTTGATACAGATGGCTTGAAATTTGAAGATTCTAAGATCAAAAGATGAGAGGGAAGAAGGTCCCACCAAGCATGCCAAAAAAAATTTACTAAAAATTTTGTACATTAAAATAAAACAATTGTTACAAATTGTATTTTTTTTAAATATAGTATAGGTTGATCTTCATATGACTATAAAACTGTATGTTCCTTTGATTAATGATCTAAGAATTTGAAGATAAAAGGGTACGTGTCTTGGATCCTAAATTTCAAGATTTGTTGGAGATTTGAGTGGTAGAAAACAAGGCTTGTTTGACACTTGGAGTTCAAGACTTTGATTTGAACTTTATGACTTGGACTTGAATTTACTTTGATTTGAAGAAGACTTTGATTTTTTTGGTGTTTCTTGGACTTAGACAGGCTTAAGAGAGTTTCTTCTCTTTCCTTAGCCTTTGGAATTTCTTCTGTACTTTTGATTTTTCTCATTCACCTTCCACTATCGTTTTTCATGGACATTTGATCATATTTATAGGGAGTTGTAACCACTTTGTAACCACCTAATTACATTTAATTAGAAGTTAATTTAGTGTTCGTCTGGGCGCACTAATCTTCCACGAAAATCGATTTTTTCATCACATAGGGGTCTCACCTTGTATAATCTATTGGGCTTATTAGCACAAAACGTCCATACATTTCAATGTTTTGCATTTTCACCCCCTATTTTCACTTTTCATTGCCAAAAACATCCCTTTCATCAATTTTCATCTATTTTCTCAATAAAAATATGTGAAATGAAAAATATACCCTCTTATTTAAATAAAATAAAAAGATAAGAGAAGTAATTGCAACCATAAGCCCAACTTTTTCAAAAAATTATAAATGAGTCCCAAACAAATAATTAAAAATCAAAACTAAAAAAAATAATTAAAAAAAAAAAAACCTTCATCTTCTTCCTCCACCCCATTTCATCCCACTCTACTCGTTATTTTGGAAACTTCATGGAGCAACCAGCCTCCATCTCATAGACCACCACCCAACCGCCATCTAAAGCTTTGGAGCTCACACCCCAAACAACGGCCATCAACTCCAAACACTTTCTCATAGACCACCACCCAACTGCCATCTAAAGCTTTGGAGCTCACACCCCAAACAACGACCATCAACCCCCAAACACTTTCCCATAAACCAATTGAACAAACAAAAGATTTTTATGGCCAAAATCAACCACAAACGTAGCTAATCGCGTGCAACACCTTGCATTTTTTTGTCAATTTCGACACCGGTAGTGGTTTCCAACGTTGCATACCACCCATTCCAGCTTTGACATGCCATGCCACACCTTCTATGATAATGGGCATCCATCAATTTCATTCCAATATGCCCTCGATATTTTTGTAATCTAAACTTGTGCACGATACATGAAATTTTTGCTTTGTATTTCTTTAGCTTCTTGTGGGATGTAAAATTGCAATGATCTAGAAGATTGGGTTTCATCTATATATTTCTCGAACTTCTTATCTACACAGGTTTCTCGGAGAATCGGGCATCCTCTTGGACTTGAACATTAATCTCTAGGCTTGGGATTAATAGGAGTTTTTTGTAAGTATAATTGCCATCTGTTTAAAAAATAGCACGTTTGGATTAGCTAATTTCATGCTTATAAGTAGCCCATTACATAGAACAGAAATAGTTAATAGACTGACTAAAAATCTGTAAGAGGATTTAGAGAAAAGAAATTACCAATTTTGGTAGGGAGGGATCTCCATTGTCCATCATATTGTTGAATGTAATTTGCAAGCAAAGTGTCTTATTTGGAGGACCATGGACCTCTCTACAAAACCACTTTTGAGCAATTCCATTTTGCTTCAATTTATCGGAGAGAGGGTGGTTGTAATGGCTAGCTTTGGCAAAGACAATGTTGCCTTGGGTTTGATTATGGGGTAGGGTGGATGACTTTTGATTTGGGCTTTGGTTTTTTAATTGATTTAATTATTTTATTTTAATTGTTTTATTATATAAAACAAATATTACTATTTTAATTAATAGTAAAATATAAATTTACTATTTTAAAATTGGTAATTGAAATTAATTCTTTATTCTTTTTTTGTTTTATTTAAATAAGAGAACATATTTGTCATTTCATAGGTTTTGTTTTTGAGAAAATAGTTAAAAATTGATGAAAATGATGTTTTCGCAATGAAACGTGAAAATATGGGTGAAAATGCAAAAAATTGAACATAATGGCGTTTTGTATACTAAAGACCAAATGTAGAGACGTTTTGTGCTAACAAGCCAATATATTACTAGCAACAATGAGGTTGAATCATTTCTCCAGCAGTGGCTACATTGCAAATGTCCATATCATTATTTACTCTAGACGTTCAACGATTACATGTACATAACAAAAGAAGTCACAACTGTTGATTGAAATCAACCAAAATTGGGTAGGCCAATAAAATAAATACACGTACCCAAATGAAGGGTAATTAAGGCCTTTTGTTACATAAAATTACTGCTTTCTACGGTACCACTTTATGCAATGTCAGCACTTTTTCAATTTTTATATTGGCAACATACATGAATTGTATCAAAATATGATAAATTGATTAAAAAAAGTAGTACCAGCTAGGGACTAAGTATAACTATGAATTTTAAAAGGTATTGAAGAATGGATGAAAATAAGATGAAAAATGGAATAGATGAAAAATGGAGACTGAACTCAATTGTATTACCGTTTCTACAATGAAAAAGTGCAGTGTGTTGTGTATAAATACAAAATACAATCAGCTAACAAACTAACTACTTCTAACTAACCAACTTTACAAGCCAATAAAGAAATTACATGTGTATATGATGAACTAATCTAACAAATTAACTGATAGTAGCCCCACTGCCGTCTTCTTCCTTTGGTTAGCTACTTAACTCAGCTCCTAGCTGAAGTTCTGTTAGCTCAGCTTCCCAACTCCTCAGCTTCCTAGCTCTTGTTCTGTTACTCTCCCTCAAGATGGAAAGTGAGGATTGATAACTCCTATCTTGGATAGAAGTGGAAACAACAAAGAAGCCGGTGTAGCCTTTGTAAAAATATCAGCTAATTGATGAGTAGAACGAACTGGTAGTAATTTGATAGAACCATCAGTTACTCTATCTCGAACTAAGTGGCAATCAATCTCTATATACTTAGTGTGTTCGTGAAAAATAGGATTTGGAGCAATGTGAATTGCCGCTTGATTATCACAAAAAAATCAATGTTGGATCTTTGTTAAAAATATGGAAGTTATGAAGCAATTGAGTTAGCCAAATCAGTTCACTGGTGGTGGCAGATAGAGCTCGATATTTAGCTTCAGCTGAAGATCTGGATATGGTGGTCTGTTTCTTGGCCTTCCAAGAAATCAAATAATCTCCAAGGAAAACACAAAAATCGGTAACTGATTTCCTTGTATCCATACAAGCACCCCAATCCGCATTTGCAAAAGCCCTTAACTGAAAAGAAGGAGTTGCAGAAAAAAGAATTCCTTGTCCTGGATTGGCTATAATACTGCATCAAGTGATGAACCGTGTCAAGATGTGGGTTCCTGGGTTGTGAAACATACTGGCTTAATTTGTGGACTACAAATGTAATATCAGGTCTACATATAGTTAGATAAAGGAGTCGACCAATAAGCCTTCTATACATGGATGCATCTATAAACAGATCTCTTTTATCTGAACGAAGCTTTAGTTTAGGATCCATAGGTAACACAACGGGTTTACATGCCGGAACCCAGTATCCTCAAGCAATTGTAGAGCATATTGTCTTTGTGACATAGAGATTCCTTTGCATGATCTTGCAACCTCCAAACCAAGAAAATACCTCAGCTTCCCAAGATCTTTCAGCTTAAATTGATTATGCAAAAAGCCTTTCAAGAAATTAATATCATGTTGATCAGAACCAGCAATAAGGATGTCATCTACATATACCAATAGGGCAATAAAAGTGCTCCCAGCTTCCTTTTTAAATAATGAGTAATCAGATTTTGACTGCTTAAAACCATGATCAACAAGAGTATTGGAGAATTTTGTAAACCATTGTCTCGATGCTTGCTTAAGCCCCGTAAGTCGATTTGGGAAGTTTACAAACCAAATTCTTCCCCTAAATTCTAGAACCAGCATACTCTCTATATCCCAATGGAAAGTCCATGTATTTCTTCGAATAAATCCCCATTAGAAAAGTATTGTTAACATCAAGTTGAATGATATCCAAATTGTTCATGATATCAATGGCCAAAAGGGTCTTAGTTGTAACAAGTTTGGAAACAGGTGAAAAGGTCTCATTGAAGTTCAAGCCTTCCTGCTGAGTTAATCCTTTAGCCACCAAGTGCGCCTTATACCTTTCTATGCTACCATCTGAGTTGTACTTTATTTTAAAGACCTATCTACAACCAATCGAATATTTTCCATCAGGAATGTTGTAACAGACCAGGTGTTAGTTATTTCCATATCATCTAATTCGGCTTCCATGGCAGCTCTCCAATGATTGTAATTGACTGCTTGATGATAGTGTTCAGTTTCAAAATTTGATGACACATTCAATAAGTAATGACGATGGGATGGAGAAAAGACTTTATAGGAGATATATCTGGACAATGGATATGGCGAAAGATCATGTTGTTGTTGATTATTGGTTAGAAGATTACAATGAAAGTCTCTAAGATATGAAGGAAGTCTGCTGAGTCTTGATGATTTTCTGAGAATATCTGATGGATGATCATTGATAGGAGGTGAGTTGGTCTGTAAATCATTGTCAATACTTGCAACTTGAATGGGGATTCTAGACTGGGATGTAGACAGAGGTAAATGAGAGTCAACTTCAAAGGTGGAAATGGGTAAAACATGGTTCGGAAAAGGATCAATCATATCAGAGTGATCATAAATAGTTTGAAAAGGAAATACGTGTTCACGAGAAATAAAACAAAATTTAGATAGGATATCATACAATTTATATCCCTTAATTTCTGGAGGATATCCTACAAAAACACATACTCTAGCTCTAGGAGTGAATTTGGTTTCGACTTGACGGTAGAGTGGATGCAAAGCACAGACTAACAAATACTTTGAATTGATTATAATCTATAGGAACTTTGTATAATAGAAAGAATGGACTTTTATTTTGTAAGATGGAAGATGAAGTTCTATTAATAAGAAAGGTGGCAGTCAGTATACATTCACTCCAAAATCGAATAGGAACTTGTGCCTGGAAATATAATGATCTGTGTTAATGATTTCTCTCAACTACTGAATTTTGATCAGGCCTTTCAACATAAGTAAATTGGTGAATAACTCATTTAGAATGAAAGAAATCAGTAAACCTCAATTCTGGTGCATTATCGGATCTAAATTTCTTAATAATTTTCTGAAATTGAGTTTCAACCATCTTAAAGAATCTTGGAATTATGCAGATAGCCTCTGATTTGTGTTTCGTGAGATACACCCATGTGAAACGTGTACAATCATCAACCAAGATAAGAAAAAATATGTATCCTGAGTGAGAGGAAACATGATAAGGTCCCCATGTATCACAATGTATCAAATCAAAGGCATTAATGGAAAAATGATTGTTTGAGACAAAAGGAAGTATTCTTTGTTTTGCCAAAGGGCAGATTTGACATGGAACTGAATTATAACTCCCATACTTGTTACAATTCAAATGTAAATGTAATTGGTCCTTTAAAATGTCTAACTTTCGAAATGACAGATGGCCTAGTCTGTGATGCCAAGTATGAGCATTCACTTTATTTATAGATATGCAAACAGAGACACGAACATCATTCATCAAAAGGTTACTTCTATTATCTTGTTCTGAATTAATTAAGATATCACTCAATATGTATAAACCATCAGTCTTTTCACCCTTGCCAATCATCTTCTGGTTGTGTGTAACCTGAATAACACAGGTGTTAGTGAAGAATCTGACTTCAACATAAGAATCCTTGGTCAATGAACTAACTGACATCAGATTAAACTTAAATTGTGGCACATATAATACATCTGTAAGTATCAAATTATGACCACACTTCATAGTCCCTATGAAGTTAACCGGGATTTTCTTATGATCTAGTAAAGTGACATAAGTATTCTTAACAGGCTTCATAGTACAGAATGCAGATTGGTTGGAGCATATGTGACTGGCTGCTCCAGAGTCTATCACCCAATGTCTAGGTGAATTTATCCATGTATTAAGAGCAATGGAGAGACAAGTACATGAGACTTGGTTAGAATGCTCATCAGTTTCTGTGATAACCTTTGCAGAACTTAGATGATTGCTGAACATGTTTATCTGTTGTTGATATTGAGCAGCACTCAAGGACTGCATGAAATCTCCTGTGTTATTTTGTGCTTGCTCAGATTCAGATGCAACCTGATTTGCAACCACACGTCTCGACTGATTGTTGGCAGCTCCCAATTGATCATTGAAATCAGACTTTTGCTTCATTTATAGCCAAGAGGATGTCCGTGTAACCTGTAACATTTATCTACTGAATGGCCCACTTATTTACAGTAAGTGCATATAGGCCTTTCCTTCCTTTGGAATTTATTATATGCATATCATGAACTAATCTTCTTGTGATCAGTATTAGCATAGAAGGCCCACAGAATCTCCAGCACTTGAACTACTAATGCTCCTTTGATGTTCCTCTTGAGAAACAAGAGAGAAAATTTTGTTGATAGGGAGTATTGGATCCATAAGATTGTCTTCAGCTTGGTGATCAGTATTAGCATAGAAGGCCACAGAATCTCCAGCACTAGAACTACTAATGCTCCTTTAATGTTCCTCTTGGTCTGTAATTACTGAGTTCCTCCCAGATTGTCTTCAGCTTGGTGAAATAAACACCAACAGATGATTGACCCTGTGTGAGGTTCATCAATTCATGCCTAAGTTGAAAACTCTGAGGTCCATTCCTCTGCTGGAACCTCTCTTTCAAGTTAATCCATATGTCATGTGCGGATTCAGTATAAATGAGACTGATCCTTAGACACGAAATTGAGAATCCATGAAATGACTATATTATTGCTGCGAATCCAATTGTTGAGCTGATCATCATCAGCTTCAGGTTTGGGTAATGATCCATGCACAAAACCAAGTTTATTCTTCACAAATAGAGCTATGAAGCATAGTTATAACCAATGAGAGATTGTGATACAAGTACAAGACCCGGACTTTTTGAGTGATGAATGCAATAAGGACTCGATCCATCATTAATAGAGAAATTGTTCATTGATGATGAGTTATTTGCTACTGTTGATGCCATTATATATTGAAATAATGGTCAAATTTAGAAAAGCAGGCAATAGAAGCACATTTGCTCTGATACCATATTGAAGAATGGATGAAAATAAGAAGAAAAATAGAAGAGATGAAAAATGGAGACTTAACTCAATTGTATGACCGTTTCTACAATGAAAAATTACAGTGTGTTGCGTATAAATACAAAATAAAATCAGCTAACAAAATAAAATTACACGTGTATATGATGAACTAATCTAACAAATTATTAACTGATAGTAGCCCCACTGCCGTCTTCTTCCTTTGGTTAGCTACTTAATTCAGCTCCTAGCTCAAGTTCTGTTAGCTCAGCTTCCTAGCTCAAACAGGGCACCCCGTACGGGGTCTGAGCCTCTGGCTTATTAGAGTTGCTTTATTCATTTTAAAAAGTCGAATGTGCCATTATGGGCTTATTTGGGGGGATTTTAATAGACATAATTAGACTTATTTGAGGTGGCTTTAGTTTCATCGACTTCCAGGAACGGGTAGAAGAATGGGACATACAAAGCATTTAATTGACTTTAATTTTAATAGACATAATTGGACTTACTTTGAGGTGGCTTTAGTTGACTTTAATTTTAATAAACATAATTGGGCTTATTAATAAAAATCAACCTAGTCCATTAATTATTTGATTTGATTTTTATTTGTCTTCAAAGCTGTTGAAAAAATTAAAGTACTTATATTTAAAATTTACAAATCACAATTCACTTATTACATTATATCACACTACCTACATGATTTTTAATTATTTCAGTATTCTTCATAGAAATTATTCTAATCAATTTTTCTTTCACTAAATTTATCTCATACGGAGTGATTCATGAATACAAATAATAGACTAGCTAAGAAATATGAGTTGGGCATTGATATGTTTGTTATTTTTTATAGTGTCAAGTCAATAGGACTTACCAAGTACTATGAAATGGTATATGTGTGTTTTCAATATCAATATCCCACATGATAGAGTGTATATGTAACATGATTGATTCATGATAGTCCTTTTAGTGAAACTCAAACGTTTGAAAAGTTAAGGGGCTGTTCTCTTTGTGTTTCAGTTTTGTGTTTTGAGTTTTTAATTCATTTTGAGTTTTGTGTTTTGAGTGTCCATTTTGAGATTGTTGAAAATGTGTTCTCTTTGACATTTTGAAAAATTGTTTTGAAAACATTAAAAACAAGTTTTGAAAATTTTGACTTGATTATAACTGAAAACACTCAAAACGACAAATTTATCGTTTTGTGTTTT
>CAIGRP010085851.1:0-20803 GCA_903798385.1 Fraxinus cuspidata | reverse complement strand
TTGGAGACAACGCAAAAGGAAAAATTATTGGCATTGGCAATATTGGTAACCACTTATCTCCCTCTATTGAGAATGTGTTATTAGTTGACAATCTCAAGCATAATTTGCTAAGTATTAGTCAATTATGTGATAAGGGTTACAATATAAAATTCTATTCTTCCAAATGCCTAATAAAGGATGCTACATCAAAAGAGGTGATTTTTTGTAGGAAATCAAAATAAATACGTTTATATCATAGATAAAATATGACAATGAACATTGTTTTCTTGGACTAAAAGATGAAACATGGATATGGTATAGAAGATTAGAATTAAAGTTTTCAACTTTTCTCAAAATATTGTCAGATAGGTGTAAAATAATTGAAGTGTAAGCAAATTTATCATATTCTTCTTTTTGTGTTTTCAAATTTGTAGGAAATTTGCCATCTATGACTTTTGAAACCTTCTGTTGAACCAAAATCCCCTTCATTTTTTTATTCCAAATTGAAAATTTTCATTTCCCATTAAAAATTCCAACTTCAAAATATGAATACATTTTGAAGAAATGGAACAACCAAAGTGTACTAATAGATCCCTAATGCCGCAATATACACCCTTCTAGATTCCTAGGATTTTGTGAGATTCAAGATTTCAGTACCAATGGAATGTTCAAACGGTTCAAGTCTAGGTATTCTAACTGAATAATCAATGCAACACGAAGGTATGTCAACAAAAAATTCAAATTTTCACGTAATGCAATCTCACATAGTGACTAAACAATAGTTAAAGCACAAAAACAATTACCAACTTACAGACAAAATTCAACACTTAAATTATGGCAAATAATTCCTAAATTTATAGTACAAACTATTAGGTTTTAATGTAATTGGCGAGTCTGTGAACAAAAATGACTAGATTTATTATGATTTAAAAGTAAGGAGTAAGCTGCAAATATTATAAGTTGAGTTGTATTAGGTCTAGAGTTTGAGGATGGAAAGAAGGAAAAAACGGTGCCGCATTTTTGCTAGCTTCTCACTCGTTGGTGCTCGAGGGATAAAAATCGAAAGCCTATCGCACACCTGTCGTCGAGCTCTCGCTCAAGTGATAGTGCGTCACTTGCCTGTCGCCAGCTTCTCGCTCGAGCGACAGATCAATCCGGAAAATCCTATTTTGCTATTTTGAAGTAATTTTTTGACACATTCAACCTAATTATCCTCTCCTATAAATTCACAAACATATGCACGAAAATAAGTGTAGTTGTTTATTGTTCCTCTTCTCTATAACATATTCAAGAGACATTCACATTGATTTCATCATTTCACTCTTGCTTTTATACAACCATATATTTGAGAAAAACATCAAACTCATTGAATCTGAAACACCACCTACTTCGTATTGGTCATAGGAATTTACTTTCTCAGTTGAATTTCAAAGACTAGTGGAGGTTGAGAGAGATTAGACTACAAGCGTAGGAAGAGCACAAGGTATTGGATAAAATTCTTGAAATTCCACTTGGAAGAGACAATTGCAGAAGATTTTGGAGTAGATCTTGGAGCAGACCTTGGAGTTAACAGGAAATGGATCGTGAAATCTAGTGGAGTTGGCTAGATAGCATCTGATTGTAATTCACTCCGTATTGTCTACAATGGAGTTAACTGGCTTGATCCCGAAGTTTTTACTTAGTTGAGATTTCTCCGTCATCAATATTGTGTTATTTGCTGCTTTTCTTATTACTACGGTATTTAAACATAGGATCATTGGACTTATGCATGTATCATATTTATTTGTTTGTTTTCTGGGTAGAGAACTAATGCATTTTTTTTTTGTATGTGTTCAATATTTTTTTGTGCTTCGTGCATTCATACTTTAAAATAAAAAATTAAAAAAATGGAAATTTTAAAAAGAAATTGTTTTTACAGTACAATATATAATATACTTGAATTTATTTGTTATAATGAAGCATGAGTTTAATCGATGAGCCGTAACATAGTTTTCATTGCTAGCTTAGGTTATTATAGAGTACTTAATATAGGTGTCTTCTTGCACCATTTGCATTGCACACACTATGATATTGTTAGTAGGACTCAACCGCGTATGTGAGATTTGGGATGGCAATCACATGTTAGTAAGGTGACTTTGAATATCAATATACCTTATTTATAAGACCTAAGTTCAAGGCTATCCCCGGTAATAAAAAAACTCAATATCTTATATTCTTCGAAATAAATTTGACTCGAGTAATTAAGCATGCGGGGTTTCTTATAAACGAATGCCTATGATCAAATGACTTGGGATAACCAGATGTCATTTTAGTTGCTTAATGGAGAAGTATCCGTACTTAAGATGTGAAAATATATATATATATATATATATATTGAGCTTTAAATATTGAAAGATGAAACAAAAAAAATTTTGCTCAAAGGCACGGGGAGAAAAGAAAATATCTATACGAAATGAGCTTTTCTTTATAGGTTCTAAAGCATAATGAGCTTTAAATATTGAAAGATGAAACAAAAAAAATTTGGTTCAAAGTCACGGGGAGAAAAGAAAATATCCATACAAAATGAGCTTTTCTTTATAGGTTCTAAAGCTTTAAATGATTTGACTTTTATAAATAGAGGAATACACTTATTGCTAATGATGTTAAGCGTATCCTTTCTCACAAAATTAAGGTTTGAAATCCTACATACAAAGGATTAGTGACACTTTATACATATGGTTCACTTATACAGTTTACTCCATGTTAGCTTGAACTAAGTATGTGGAAAAATTTTCTGTACATTGATTATACTTCTGCATGTTAATACCCGTATTTTTGAGTTGTTATATGTTCATATTGTATGTTTTTAATTATCGGTTCCCTTGTCATTTGTGACAAAAGTGGGGGAGCAGTTAAGACATATGAGAATATGATGATAAGGATGACATTTTTGTTTTAGCTAGATTAAGTTTTGATATTTAGTGATATCAATATTTTTTTGGTATGTTGGTTTACATTGATATTGTATCTTAATTTAGTTGGTATGACTTATGATTAACTATTTGAATTGTATTTATCCATATTACCGTTTCACGTGCTTTTATACGGGGTATTTGAATTGTCTATTTCAGGAAATATGTTAGGCAAAAGAAAAGCACATTTTAGCCAAGACAGTTGGTGTTGGGAGTATTAGTTGTTTTTATGTTTGTACTTTTACTACTTTGACTTTAGATTTGTAGTTTTGTCACAAAGTGTCAAAGGGGGAGCTTGTTAGATTTTAAAGTTATTGGCTAGTCTATGAAAAAAAGGACTAGATTTAATGTGATGTAAAAGTCAATGAGTAAGTTGCAAATATTAAAAGTTGAATTGTATCAGGTCTAGGGTTTGAGGATGGAAATAAGAAAAACAACGACGTCGGATTTTCGCTAGCTTCTCGCCCAGTTGGCACTCAAACGATAAAAACAGAAAGCCCGTCGCACGCTTGTCGGCGAGCTCTCGCTCGAGCAATAGTGCGTCACTCCCCCGTCGCCGCCTATCGCCAGCTTCTCGCTCGAGTGACAGGTCGATCCGAGAAACTTTATTTTGCTGTTTTGAAGTACTTTTTCCGGCCCATTCAACCTAATTACCCTCTCCTATAAATACCCAAGCTTGTACTCGAAAATAAGGGTGATTGTTCATTGTGCCTCTTCTCTATAACATATTCAAGACCTTATTTATACAAAGATTTCATCATTTCACTCTTAATTTTATACAACAACATATTTGGGAAAAAACATCAAACATATTGAATCCGAAACACCACCTACTTCCTATTGGTCATAGGAATGTACTTTCTCAGTTGAACTTTAGAGGCTGCTAGAGATTGAGAGATGTTAGACTACAAGTGCAGGAAGAGCACAAGGCCTTGGAGCAGGTTCTTGGAATTCCACTTAGAAGAGACAATTGCGGAAGATCTTGGAGCATACCTTGGAGTTAGCAAAAACTAGATCAGGAAGTCTAGTGGAGTTGGCTATATAGCATCTGACTGTAACTCACTTCGTATTGTCTATAGTGGAGGTAATTAGCTTGGTCCTGGAGTTTTTATCCAGTTGAAATTTCTCCGTCATCAATATTGTGTTATTTATTGCTTTTCTACTGTGGTATTCAAACATAGGATAATTGGACTTGTTTGCTTAATCTTCTAGAAATAGCTAAAAGTGACTTGTAGCTTTTGATTGATTAATTCCGCGGATAGGGTCAAAACTGAAAACGGTTACCATTTGGTAACTTAAAAACCGTTAAATTTGTAATCCATGAACCATTAAGTGATATCCGGTGCGAAATCCAATTTTTCATGAGCAATGTTACCCTACACGATAACCTCAATCCTAATGTCACCCCACACGATGGCACGCTAATGCTGAAATTTAAATTAGGATAAGCCAATATACAAAAGCAAACCAACATGAGTCCTTAAATACTGAGAGATGCAAATTTATCACTTTAGGAGAACTACTATTCGTCCTAAAGTCTCCAACAATCGTAGAAATCAATCAATCACGATCGAATCTCGAACATGCAAAGAACACTATCGTCCAGACTTTGCTGTATAATCTGAAACAGAAAAATAACAATATCATGTCAAGAAAAATGTCAGGAACAAACTGCCTGAAGACACCGTCGTCGGAACATCCTCCACACACTCTCACGCGCCACTCACAGCCTCTGCGCGTGATTGCCACGTGCCATCGTTGGTGATACGCAAGTGACCTCCGGGACCTTCTCCCCCTGCACTCACACCTTGGTCTTCGTTTACCCACCAGGTATTTGGATTTGCCAAAAATCACGAAAACCTGTCTAGTTTTTAGGCAATTTTCTGACAGCTTTTCGATCTTTTTTTTATTTTTTTGCTTCGTTTCTGCGGCTTTTCTGATTAGTGTTTGGTCAGTTTTTCTAGCCAAATCCACTACCTTGAAGCCCTGATACCAATTTTCACAAAATCTTGCTCCAAGGATTGTCAAAACGGTATTTTTCGGACTCAATTTCACGTTATCGTCTCTACTAAACAATCAATGTAAACAACTCTCACCCACAACCAATATATTCACCTCCGTTGCTCCTCAATCTCACTCCTAATGGTGATGATTTGTAGCTACAAAGGCAAGAAGAAAAAATGGTGAAAGAGACACAAGATGGAGACCAAAGACGAAGAAAGCAAGTGCTGGTTTTTGGAAGTAATGGCAGCTGTATTTTTCTCTCCACAATGCACACACGTTTTCTCTCTCAATAGGGTAACTGTGTTTTCTCCTTTCACGCACAAATCATCCACAAAACGATTAGTGCAAAGACGCCATATATATAGGCTAAGTTGGGTTTTAGTTGGACCAATAAAAGAGGTTAAATGGGCCAAGATTTTCCAAGAGGTAATATATATGGGCCATGAGCAATATTAATTCTTTAAGTTACTTCCAACAGTCCACGTTATTTTCGGATTGAGCCTTTGGACTTGGTTGTTGATAATAATTTAATCCAACATTTACATCATCGCCCGAGATTCATTGGGTATCAAAACCCAACAAAAACCTTTAAAACTACAAGAAATTGAACCAAAACTGTTGGAAACCTGAACTGGTCATAATTTCACTTGTCTTTGCTTTCTTTGCATTTTCTTGTTACTTAGAATCACTCGAAACCAACATACATAGCTAAGCCCTCATTTGACAACCATTAAAACAAAAATCTTTTTTCTCAAACTTACTTTCAACCACACATTCTCACAATAAAATATTTGCACGTAAATCCTAAACTTTTTCCTACTTTTCAACTATACATTCTCCAAAGAATTAATATTCCAAAACTCATTTTTCCCAAAAACTCATTGTAATGGTTGTCGAACAGGGGCTTAGTGTCTAATAATGGAAGGTGAAATAGGGTTTGAAGGATTTGCAAGTCGTCATGTAGACGTGAAGAAAGGAATAGAACACTTATATAGAGGTAGAGAAAAACACGACTTCTGCTAAACCAACGTTTTACATGTGCTGCACCTGATGTTTTAAAGGTTAAAGTGAATGAAAATCATCAACGTTTTACATGTGCTGAACCTGCTATTGAAATTTATGAGCTAAGAAAACAACCCTAGAGCATAATTGGCTTTAGTTAAAAGCAAGAGGAAGTGGCTTTTTTTTTCGGCTTTTGGGGCAGTCTGAAGAGTAGTATTGCCGTAAAAAAGACAGAAATAAAAAGATGGTTATAATTATTTTCGTTGAACTGTACAATAAAAAGAAGAGGGTATTTTGTTGTTCGAGTAACCTTCCAATGAAAAGAAAAAACTTATTATGGTTGTTGTAATTGGATTGATACTCCAATGGAAATAAGATTGCTCTTCTATAAATTCATAGGTGAAAATACAGAAATAGAGATTGAAAGAAATAAATCTACTGGAAAGTAAAAACTTGACTTACTTAAATTTCTTTGAAGATTATATTAAGTTGAGAAAGTACTACATTCAACAGTTCTGATATTAAAAGTAACATTGTAATGTGCAATTAGAAAAGTTTATAACATTTTTATTAACGCTGATCATTTCATATAAATTATTTTCTCTAGATAAGTAAACCTTTAGAAACAGTCTTTTAGACATCAAAAATGCTGATGTGGCAGTTTACTTGGCAAAAATAAATAAAATTAAAAAATTTAAGTTGAAGTGGAAAAATCAGGGAGTCTCTATCCATGGAAAAATTCAAGATATAAATCTGTATGTGCTCTCTCTTGTTTTCATTTTTTATTCGTTATATAATATTGCTCGCATGAGTAAGGAAGGATTAGGCTTAGTCCGTCACAGTATGAAAATCAGATTACCATTGGAGAAACATAGAGTCTCCATCTACAGATGAATTATTGCTAGCTTCCATGATCTTTTTCATCAGTAAACCAGCCTTTTCTCGAGCTTTTCCCGAACCTCTCACTGAAATGTCAGCCAGCACAGACGAAAATTCTGTTAGCCTTAAAGCTTCTCTCAGGCACCCTTCACTGTCATCAAACAACCTCAGAAGAATTTCTGCAGCCCCCTCCTTACTCAACATGCACTTCTCTTTTAAAACTTCCAGCATTTTTCTTACAATTTCGTCCGTTTCTCTTAAGGAAGTTAATCCTTCATCGAAACTGGCGAGTAATCCTAGGATTGCCAAGGAAGTTCCCGCAAGATCCTCGCCTTCAGTGCTTTCTGCTGCTTGGATCAGCACCGGAACTGCTCCTGACTGTACTGCCACCGTGCAATTCCCATGGAACTGCACGAGCTCGGCCAATGTGCTGAGCAGGTGATGAGCTGCAGGATTATTGGGCCTTGAAATTGTTTTCACCAAAGCCTGAACGGTGCCTGTTAAAGATATGGAAATATTTTCATAATTGATCGAGTATGTTGGCTAACGAGTTAAAAAAGTACGGAGTTCTTTCCAAACCTTAAAAAATGTTACTCATACTGAAAGTAATTCTTAGCTCAATGTCAAAATAACTAACGTATTTTCAACTTTAATTTGTCAAAGAAATTATTTATTAAAACTTGTTTACATATAAGTAAACTTTCTAACGTTAGCCAAACATGATCAAATTATTAAATAAATATTTTCAAACTTAAACGTAAAATTATTGATATATTTCCATATCTTCAACATTACCAGCCACGCCAAACTTCGCCTTGTTCTTGTCCAACATTGCCAGGCTGCACAGCAAAGAGGCTGCTAGTTTGCTGATTTCCGTCGTGCAGGGGGACAGAATTACAGAGTTGAGATAGAAAATAATCCCCATATCTGCTAGAGAGAGTTTGAGATTGGGGTTATGGGACATGTTGAAGAGTATAGATAATGAAAGCATTTGGATATTCGGGATGGATGACTCGGATAGTTGGAGAAGTGCAGGGATTGCACCATTTGTTTGTGCCAGCAAATTCCTGTTTTGTGGGCTAACCTTTGTGATTGTGGCTAAAGTTTGCAGGGATTTTTGGTTATTTTCATCGGATTGAGCTTCTGCAATACATTCAAGAATGGTTTCACGAAGTTGAATTGTAGACATTTTTTCAGTCGCAGTTGCTGGGGATAGGAGAGAACCGATAATATCAGGTGGAATATATGTACATGTCATGTCATGTTTGGCTAAGCTTAAAAAGTTTAATTGCAAGTAAATAAGTAAATTCTAAAATAGAAAAAAATAATAATACTGCTTCTGATTGTTCTAATATTAGAAATCACTTATTTTGACTCAAAAATAACTTTATGAAAAATGTAGCATCACCATATATACTTCATATAAATAAGTTTGTTTTAGCTTCAAGTTCCGATGTCGCTTGTTTAAAAGATGTTGTGTATGAATCATGCTTTTTATTGAAAAAATTAATTCGACCTTCACGTAAATGAATAAATTCGTATTTTCTCTTAAACTCTTAAATGAGATAATTCAACCGTTTCTGACAGATTATAAGAGTAGCCGGACGAGCTCGTCAATGGTGCCAACGTTTACAACATTTTCGTAGAAAACAAGGAGGTTAGTAACATTGTACTCCCTCGAACAGTTCGTCCAGAAGAGGGGCACATAAATTCCTTTGTTATCTCAGCCCGTGCTAATAAGCCCATTTGATAGCCATTATTTGGCGAAAACAAAACTTGATTAGTGATTTTTAGAGAATATTTGGTTAGAATTAGAAAGTAGGAAAAAAAATTTGAGTTTATGTATGTAATATTTTATTGTGTTAATGTGAAGTTAAAAATAAGTATGCATAATAAAGAAATTTGAAATAATGATCGTAAAAAAGAGACTTTAATGGACCGTACATTACCTAGCTTTCAGCACTTTCTGATTTCTTGGAGTAGAGAATTATGATTTTCTTTTTTAATAATTCTATCAAATTACAAGAAAATAGTATAGCTAAAAGATCAGATAAAATCAAAATAAAGTAAACACAATTAATTTTAACCTCATTTTTATCAATTTTTTTCAAAATTTGTAAAAATCTTATTTTTGCCCTTGTTTGAGAACCATTTTAATTTTAATACATTTTTCTTTCTTCTTTTTAAATACACTTTTTTCAATGAAATAATATTACACAAACTAAAAACTTCACTTTCTGTTTTTTTTTAACATGTTCTTAAAAAAAATTCCTATTCCAAAATACAATTTTTTCAAAAGCTCGAGGCCAAACAAGGGCAATTACATCTATCAAACAAGGACATAATATTTTATTTACACAAAATACCTTCAGTTTGATAATAGAATGATAAAATTCAAATTTTATTTTGTCATCAATCAATACCGAATCTAGAGACAATTCAAAAGATAAATGAAATATCAAGTATTACGGAATACCAAATAAGGAAAAACTAGGTAATTAATAAAAAAAAATTCATCAAAAATAAAAACACACATACAATAGAAGGATAATGCCTTTTTCATATGTTCATCCAAAATAGTTCCTAAATTTCACAACTAAAAGTCGATAATTTAGTAAGACGTTCAAACTTGTTAAATGTTAAAAAAAAAATAAAAAATTCCTCGTAACCAGCTTCAAATTTTCTGCATATATTATTAGAAATAAATTGTCTCAAGTTTTAAGCCCAAAACAATTTGAATGAAAGGTTCCAAAATGCATACAATGTAATTCGGACATACGTATAAAAAAACACACCAACAAACGATAAGTGAACTCCCCATATGGCATCTGCTTATCTCAGTCATCAAATCACCGAGAGAAGAAAACGAGCCTAGTAGGTAATCACACTAGCCAGTTTAAAAACCACAGTAGGAAATTTCTTAATCCCGATCCGAGTCAGGACAGCCATCTTCATAAGAAACCAATCCTGTCTTTCGAGGGGGACTCTCAGAGGATGACACTGAGTTATCCTTGCTTCCCCGTTTAGGAGATTGTGAACCAAGTGGTGACCGTGATTTAGATCGGCTCCTGCTAACTGAAGGCGACCTTCGCCTTTCAGCACGTGGCGATGGACGATATCTCTCCACAGGAGACCGACTACGAACAGGGCTGCGGCTACGGCTATAACGCCGGTTGCGATATCGTATTGGACTGCGAGATACACTCGGGCTGCGTGTCCTGCTCCTTCTGCCTCTGTATCTGCAACAAAAGGAACCAGGAATTTGCATTAAAATAAGACAGCTAAATGCCTGGGAAGGCAGAAGAAATACCAAAATTTTCAAGAGATCGTGGCTTATGAGCCTACTATAATAATCCGAGCAGACTACATGTATCTAGGAATTATCCCCATTTAAAATTCAGTATGGTCCAACATGGGCATCTCTTTTCAGATCTTATCAAACGATAAAATACAGTAAATAAAGGAACTTGCGTCCTATCACAAGCTAAATTATTCCACAGTCAAACATCGTTTGTAGATGAGCAGCTAAAATCCAGAAACTTCATCATACATGTTTCACTTCTAACCTGTCCATGCTGGGACATACCGACATAACGAAAGACGTATCACATGACATTGATTGTGCTTATAAAGTACAAACATGAAGATACAGCAAATCAGCTAATGTTTTTCATTGAAATGCACTGTCCACATATTACGGACCTGGGAGGAGTTCTTCCTCTAAGAGGGCTCCTGTAACGCCTGGGAGATCTTCTATAACTTGAATATCTATAAAATTTAACACGAGTGAATTAAAACCAACAGTACAATACAGGAAAGCAGAACTTTATGTAATGTAGATATATCATGACATTTTGAAGTTAGATGGGTAATATAGAAATGCATGTTCAATACCTGTCTCGATCATTTCGAGCACCGTAACGATATGACCTTACAGGAGATTGGTCTGGCGAGCGACTCCTGTAATGACGTACATAAGAGTATCTATCACTAAAACCCCTCCCCCTTCTGATACGTTTGGGTGATTCATCCACCGGAGGACTTCTTGACGAGCTCCTACCACGATCAGAAACAGGTGATCTTGCCTTACACGCTGCACCTACAGGACTTCTTGAATAACTGCGACGATTATTCCTGATAGGTGCCCTAACTGGACTTGGGCTAGGGCTTCTCCGAGGAGGGCCCCTACCAGAGCTCCTGCTGACACTCCTCCGAGATGATCGAACGGGACTTCTGCTTGCACTTGTTCGAGGAGGTTTACCAGAGCTTCTGCTTAGACTCCTTCGAGAAGATCTCACAGGACTGCGACTAACTGATCTCAAGGATGACCTCCTCGAGGAAGTTCTTGGTGGGCTCCGGGTAACTCTTCTTCTGGGAGGAGATGCTGTTGGACTTCTGCTGGGTCTTCTTCGAGATTGAGACCTTGCTGGGGGACTCATGCTGATGCTTCTTCTCCTGACTGGACTTCTTACAGGGCTCCTGCTGCTTCCACTTCTAATTGGACTGTTACTTCTGCTTCTCTCAGCAACCCGTTGCGGGCTTCTGCTAACACTTGGACTCCTGCTCATATCATGTCTTGCACTAACACTTGGACTTCTGCCCTTACTCCTCTTCGGACTAATGCTTATACTCTTACTCATGGTCCTTTTAGGACTTAAGGTTCGGCTCCTGCTCATCAACTTCTAATAAAATACCGAATCTGGAAGAATTGGTAAGCATAAAGAAAATTGTGAGGTGTGAGAAGATATGGAATATAAACCTAGATTTGCTTGGGCGATCATCTACTACATCAGGGTGTCTATCTGCACTCTTGTCAGATCTCAGTTCCCCTTGAATACCATTGATTCGGTGCTCTCCATTTTCCCTTGGAAATTCACCCTCTTCTCCTTTGAACATATCAGCTACCTCCCCTTTCCTGTGATGAACAGTTGCAATTTCCTGGCGCTCACGTAGAGGAGATCGATGCACTGTAAAATGTCAAACAAGGAATTGCATCAACAAATGCAATAAGATAGATATGTTAAGCAGACCACCATCATCTTACCTGGACTTTTATGCTTCATATCTGACTCGTGAATCTCCACACCATTGTCTTCAGAGCTGCGCCTGCTCATATTCTCACTTTCACTATCTGAAAAACTATCCCTAAAGGATTTTTCACAAGACAAAATTAGCATCAGATGGAGGATGCAGTAACATTTTCTCTTCTGCGTTATTTTCTGGTTTAGTAATATCAAAAAAAAAAAACTTCCAATGCACACAGTGATATGATATATAACAGATACAATATGAAATGAATTAATGGTCAGAGTCGCACAAAAAAGGTTTGGAAAAACAGATCTCTATTGAATGATAACAAAGAGAATTTAAAATGATACCCCAGCAGCAATCCATGTAATTGTTATCCACACACTTGAATACTAGCATGAAATCATTGCTGGGGGAGAAATTCACAAATTAGCGATACAAGGTTCACATCAGGTCACACGCATGAAGGCGTCCAGAACCATAAGGGTGAGCATCTCATGTAAAATTATGCAAGAAGCCAAAGTGAACATCTACAACTGTAAAGAGAATGAAAACACATGGGGTACAACAATTAAAGGTTACTGCTACCTTTTTGACTGACGCTTCGATTTCTTATCATGCCTCTTGCGTCGTTTCTCACGTCGTCTATCTTTTCTTTTTTTCCGTCTATGTTTATCTCTCTTAGATCTCTTCCTCTTCCTACGTCTGTCATCACTTGAAGAGCTACTGTCACTTAATGAGGAAGCGTATGAATCAGACTCACTATCAGATTCTGAAGACTCTGAATCAGTATCAGAGGAACTATCTGATTCTGATGTGTAATATCTTCTCCTTTTCCTTCTCTCCTTGGAAGATTTCTTGCGCTTCCCCTTGCGTCGAACTTCGTGGCCATCACCATCAATATAATCTTTCCCCATTTTCAACTTAATCCCTTTCTTTTTGACTGCATGACCAGACAAGAAACATGAGAGAATAAACCAACAAGTGAAAGAAGCAAAACAAACATAAATTAACTAACTTCACAATTCAGAGACCAGAAGAAGAAATATTGTAACATACCACACCACTGCCCAATAGCATCTCTTACTATAAATTACTAGTACTTCTATCACCATAAATTGAAAATTTCTAGAAGAATGTCAGTTTAGTTTGGAACAGTTTGAAGTCTTACCATCATGTAATTCACCAGAATTGATAATCTTCACAGTCACAGCCGGTCTACCATCTTCATCACCTGCACCTTCAATCTTTTTCAACACTTCATATCCATCCACAAGTTTCCCAAAGACAACAGATTTCCTGTTGAGCAGAAGCCATTGACCAATTAAGAGATGCAATGACACAATTTACAAGTTGCAAGGATAATAGATGCCATTATCCGTTATAAGAAATTGAATTCCTTGGTTATTAGGAACAAAATTCATTTTGTGACACAGGATGCTTGGGCATACTACTGGGTCTATTCATCCTAGTGTCCTCCATCTTTCTGCTTTTAAGTTTTGTCCTGATGCAGATACTATGAGAGATGTTTCCAAACATAGAAACTAATTAGAATCTATGAGTTCTTTACATTGCTGGAAGAAACTGCTTATAAAGGATATATTTAAAAAATGGACATAATCAAAATAAATTCCAAAAAAACAGACAATCAATATGTAATATTGAACTTTTCTACAAAATTAAGAGATGCTTTCCAAAATTAAAAGTTTCAACAAGCACTAAATACATGATCGAAGCCCCATTAGAACATAAAATCTGAAACAGACCTATCAAGGTGGCGATCAGCCTTAAAGGTGATACTGAACAGAGACCCACGTTCATCTCGATCAGCAATTGCCATGGACAGAAGACCAGGGCAGTCATGTTTCAGCTTTGGAGATTCATCTGAAAATTGTCACATTTGATAATTCTATGAAGTGAAAGATAGCAACACAACTGTAAAGACTTAACGCTGATGCAACCAGAATTCTCTTTATAGCAAATCTATATACATGTGATAAATTTTGGCAACAAGCAAAACATGCAAGAACTAATGCATAGAAAGAACTGCACAATCAGATGAATACAAACAATAAATACATAGCCACAGCAGCTAGTACCAACGTTCTCAACAAGAAAAAGAAAATCCGGGTTACGGTAATTAGCAAGAATCTTATTGTCTACAGGACTCCCTGTATTTTAAACTTCAATTGAAAGATGCATTTCCTGAATTTTAGCCATTTCATACAACGAAACAGCAGACAATGCATTGATTTATCCATTCTTGTATGTTGACAGTACATTCTGAACAGTAAACAACACATTGTTTTATCAATCAGACAATGGATATGATACAACAGACAAGGCATATGCACCTTTTTAGAACAATGGACGTGATCTGTGGGGGTAGCAAGCAATGCTGAGAATACAGCTTTGATCGATTGAGGATAATCAAAAGGAATTTGCAGAACACGTGACAACATCAATGCCAAGGTGTGAGAATCCCTTAATATTTTCATTCAGAAGTATTTGATATTCTCATTCAGAAGTATTTGGCCGCTTCTGTTCACATTCTATTTTTATTAGTTATGAACAATGAATTTTGCTTCTGTGGGTATTAGACTGTAGGAGCAATCAAGGAACATGGAGACCCGGGAAGGTGTGCCACGAAAGGGCTACCAGGTTTGGATTTCAAACTCTATTATGCAAAACGGGTTGACGAAAGAGTTGTTACCAGTAAAAATAAAATGGCAGCATCAGAGCTAAAAACAGCTTGGTAATAGCATTGTCAGTATCCCTGGATTGTTCATACCTTAGATACTCTAGAAATAAAATAAGTTCAAAATTTGAGCATTCTCTACATATACCAGCAGAAAATCAAGTTCTGCCAGGCATCAAAGGAAAGCTCAAAGAAGCTGTCAATCTAGTCGTAGCCACAGATATATGGAGTTAATTACTGAAATCATTTTTGGCCAGCTAGTGTCACATGCACTAATAAAAGAACGGAAGCATTTTATTTATTATCATCGCTGGCACATACCCAAAAAAAAAAAATTCCACGGATCCAACACTTTACGACAGATAATAATCAGGTTACTTTAAGCCTAAAGAATTCCCAAATAATCAAGAAAAATGTATGTGCATTTATTTAATGCACTATCACCTAATTACAGACTATTGAACAAACAAAACAGGAGCCACATATAATCCACCATTTTTCTAAACTATACAGAACATACCATGATCAGAAACAGAAAGCAATTCAATCACTGCACCAACTATAGAACATTCAAATATAAAGAATTTCAAGATAAATAAAACAAGAAGAAAATACAAGTTACAAATTTATTAAAGGCATGACGAGCACATATTTACAAGTTATTTGCTTTAAAATTCACAACTGCTCTCTAATGGGAAAGAAACGTAATTGCTTCTCATTCATACTCCTTTGGAGTATTATGCTTATTCTCAAAATATAAGATTGATACTAGCTCTTATATAAAACCAGAAAAGAAGAATGTAGTACAATAGAAGGCAAAGACGGTGATTATCAATACATCATACATATGAAGTGTTGAACACCTGGAGCAACATTAATAAAAAAAAAAAGCCACAGAGAAGAAAGCTCAATGATTATCTAAAACCAAATGAGCACATAAAGTCAGGCAAAGTATTTGAATTGTTAATCATCTTAAGAGAGAACAATTATTTCAATACCATTTGGATTATAGCCCCAATGCAGCAAGAATATGATTAAAATCAGCTCCAACCTTCACATCAATGACAAAAGAAATGCTCTAGCTCTTAGGAGAAAAGCAATTTTAGAAGAAAAGGAACAAAATAATTGGTTTGTGTTTGATTCTATTGTTCACTGATTGATTTACAGTTTCAAAGGAAGATGCAAATTTCACCAGATAATCATCATTCCTAGACCAACAAATACACAGACGAATAAGAGTATATTCATACCTGGAAACTTTCCACCATATATACTTTCCCCGTAAGTACCTGAAAAGTAATTGTAATCATTTAGTAATCAAGAATGAGCACTGGCATGCTACCATATTTCAACATCTCCATCACCTGCAGACCTTGTTTCAATAACAGTAGACTAAGGAAGGCATTTCAATTAGGTATGCCTAGCAAATCCAACACTTGTGTCTTACAATAGTTTTAGCATCTCACTTGACAGTTTACCAATCTTACACAATCGTCAGTCAAAATTTTATAAGACATTCTCATCAAAATGATCCAGGGCCATACTATAATACAGAAAATAAGAAATTAGAATACATACAGGTCATAACATAAAGAGGCACGAGTTCATAAGAGTAGTGAAAAGAGGTTCAACTAAATTAAAATATCAATTGATGTGGTTGCATAGGGTTTGATTGCATTGGATCTTTCCTGCATATTTAGAATGGACATACCGAGTGGTCAGAAAGGGGAGCAGGATACATCAATTATATACACTATTAAGTGATGCTGAAATTCCCCCTACAATTTTTCTCAATTCTTTTCCCATTCCTCAATCTTCTACGCTATCATCTCTCCACTCTTATTTCTCTCTCTCTCTCTTTCATTCTGCATCAGCCATAGCGTCTAATTGACTCACAGATCCACAAGCTTAACTAGACAAGAAAAGGGAAAAGGTTATTTTTTGAAGTTCAGAACATCCAAATGTCAACAAGAACCACACCGCTCATCAGGCAAAATGATATTTTGACCATTAATCAGCTAAAGTGCATAATAATAGTACCATCTGGTATAAAGTGATGGCGCTAAGCCAAAAGTAACCACTTGGATCGAAACAGGCCAAAGGTTTAGGTTAATAATTAATTAACACTACAGCAGATTCTCCATAGAAGTATGTGGACAGCTTTCACCTTGAAGCGAGGACTATTTCTTCACGTATAGCAGGTAGAGGGCATGATTGCATATTATTTAGTAGGAACAGGGATCAAGATGAAGTACATCACTTTGCGGAGAAAGCATCATGGGACATAAAAGGGACAAATATTACTTCATTCCAACAATCAAAAGCAACCTATCTTTTCTAAAATGCCAGGCCTTCTATGGATATAGGATAAAGATCTAACATTGCTAATTACAAGAAAAAATAAAAAGGCTCATTCTAAAATTATTATAAATATATTTTCACACACAAAAAACTAAACCAAAAGAAAAAGGTTATCTTAACATACCATCTCGCCGAAGCAAGTCCCCACCCTGCGAAAAAAATTGAAATGATATTACTCGCTAAGCATTAAGAAGACCATTAAGTGTGCTTATTAGGACTATGTACACCAAAGTAAAGTGAGTCTTGGGAATGGACAACTCAGTAAATACGACCTTAAAACTACATCACTAGATAAGCAGCCGTGATCATCAGCCCTGTCACAGCATAAACAAGGATAGCTGCTAAAGACAAAGACCACTTCTAGCAGAACCAGGACATAAAATGAATTTGCCAAGCTTCAGTATCAAAAAATAGATGAAGCAAATAAAAAGTAAATAGCATACCTGAGCCATAGATCCTTTGATGATTCGATGGAAGAAAGTTCCTTTATAGTGCAGAGGCCTTTTAGCTTTAGGACTATCACCTCTCTCTCCTGAAGAAATAGAGGATAGATCCATACAGGAATTAGTAAATGAGAAATAAACTTTATAGAAGAAAATAGCCAACAAAATGTGTTGAAAGAGGTGAAGATTCCCAAAACAATGTGCAAGTTTGCACATAGGTTAAACCGAACAATTGACATGTCTCTATGTCTTTTACTCAACAAAGAGTTACTATAAACTCAAAATGTAATGACATGAATTTTAAAAAATGAGGAATGAAAAGATATAGCTATATGGTGTAACATATTACAAGAGAATCCCAAAAAATCAATTCCTCAGTTCCTTTTCCTGTCCAGAAAGGCTTGGCAGTGTAGATCTACTATTTTGTAAACTACAAGAAACTGCAGGTTACCAGTACAAAGCGCACGAAAATTTTCCGCCGTCTTTGGAGAAAAATCAGAAAAAAGCTGCATCATAATAGCAAAAGTTAATAGTTATAAATATCAGAATCATAAAGGACATGTAGTAGATTGAAATATTAAAGACATTAAACATAATTTACAAAATGAAGATAAAATTTACACTTAATAATATGTACATAAAAGTTGAAAAAAAAAATATAAATATAGCACCTCAAAGATCATCCTTTCAATAGGATCTCCGTCAATGGAAACATCGAAAAACACCAGTGGCCTGTTCTTATCCATTTTCTTCACGCTCCAATTTCACAAACCGATGCTTTATGAACAGTATTTACAAAATCTCATTAGCAAAACCAATACCAGAAAATATATATGCAGAAGAGCTTTTTTTGCTTTTCCAAAAAGCAACCACAGACCAAAACTCCAACATCATTTCTTCATGGTAATAACATGAATAAAAAAGTAAGCACAATAAATTCATGGATCTGAGCTAAAATCCCATACAACAATTCACGATTATTCAACCGCTCATTTCTAGAAAAAGAAAGATCTTTCCCACAGCAATATATCCTGTATTCCAAATGTCAAAGGACCAACCACATATTATTGTACTAAAATCTAAACAAACAAATATATTTACATTTATATTTTGATAAATTGATTATTCAAACATGATAAACTGAACTATTCACAGAAATCATTTATCGAGAACAAAAAAATAACAAAACCTATTAAGAAAGCAATTACAGTTTTCAATTGCCGTAGTCCTCAAAAATCCAAACCCAAAAAATCGTAGAAGAAACAGAAATTAAAAAATTTCAGTAATAAAGACAACCACGGAGAGTTACAAATGAAGTCAAGATACAAATATTTTTGTGCGTTTGGTGATCTATCGGGTGTTCTAGGGCTAGGGTTTTGAGTACCTGGGATACGGTGCTGCACCTAGCTCCACCTCCACAGAAATGTGACGAAGTGAGAATTACCGAGTGCGCGTGAATATGAGAGAGAAACCTAGAACCACTGTAGTTGTAATTACTGAATTGACCCTGCAACGCATCTAGAATTGTGTTCACTTGCCAGTTTTCTGGGTTTGAAATGACCAAAGAATCCACGGTTAGCTTAGGGCGGTACAAAACTACAAAACTCCTAATAGAATCGATTGATTCTTCTTAAGTTGAGCATTCGAACGAATATCTGAATGAAGAATCGATTAATTTGATTCGATTCTAGACTAAGAACTAAAGAACTGAATAAGAATTGAATCTCTCTATTTTTTTATCTTAAATAAGTCAAAAAAAAATTCTAAACAAATTTGTTAACTACTTAAGAGGGTGTTTGATTTATATTATTGAGGAAAGAATGTATTTTAAATAGTGATATGATGGGGAATATGTGGTTAAAAGTAAAGAAAAGTTATTAATGTGATAAAAATATTATTTTATTGAAAATGTATAGTTGAAAAATGAGTTTTGAAATAATATATTTTGAAAGAATGTGTGTCAAACATAGGCTAATTTAGCAAAAATCCAAANTAATGTGATAAAAATATTATTTTATTGAAAATGTATAGTTGAAAAATGAGTTTTGAAATAATATATTTTGAAAGAATGTGTGTCAAACATAGGCTAATTTAGCAAAAATCCAAAATATGATTTTTCTATTTCTAATTTTCAGCCCAAGTCTAACTTAATCAAATTGACTAAGTTTTACTCAAATCTCTTATTATACCGTAATGTCGTTTTTTGCCATTTTGGAGAAATCGAATTGAAAGCTCGGTTGTACCTTTCTTCGTTATTGTGAGCTTGCTATCTTCCTCTTCATATAATTTTAACTGTCAAATTCATGAAGAACCTAACAAAGAGAGGGCCAAAAAATATCAAGGATTGGATTACGTCTTTTTGTAAGAGTTAAAATTGAATATGTTATTAGTTGAATTAATATAGCATTATTGTAAATATTAAAAAATTTAATTATTGTACGGAACATAGGAACTAAATCGAACCCAAACGGTTCCATAATTAAATTTGGATCCGAATGTTACACTTACTAAATATTCGATAAAAGTTGATGGAATGTATGGTTAAATATTTAAAGATAAAATATATGGCTAAAATTAATTTTTAACTTTGATTTAGATCAAAATTTGAATTTTAATCAGTACCAAACATGAGCTAAATATTATTTTGCAGATATAATTTTAAAAATTGAAATAGAAAGTAAAGTGCGGTGTTAAATACACCACTTCACTTCATATTTAAGATTGAAAATACTCCAAATCAACCTTCGAAATCCGACTACTCTACACCATTTATCCTCCCTAAGATGGTTGACCCAATTTATTGCAAACTTTCCACCTATGGGAGTGTTTGACCCATATTATTTTGGAAAAATGTATTTTGAAATAGTAGATGATGTAGAATGTGTGGTTGAAAAAGAAGAAAAAGTTATTGATGTGATGAAAAATATTATTTTATTGAAGAATGTGTGGTTGAAAATAAGTAAAATAATGAGAATGAGAATTTTAATGTGTACCAAACAGAAGCTAAATTAATACTTCAAAAAGAAATTTAACCAAATTCAACATAATGAAACTGAATTAATTAAACAAGGACAACAAAAGTTTTAATATAAAAAGAAGAAGAATAAATTCAAAGAAGAGCTGAGAGAAAGCACTTAAAAAACAGAATTTCAAATCATCTCCATCTGATATACTCGTTTTCTAACTAAACAAGGGCCCAAAATTGTTACAGAATATGCCAATATTCTAAAAAATCTATGGCAAGAGTTGGATCATTAAAAGGTATTCAAGATGAAATGTGTTGACCTCAAAAAATGTTGTCAACAGATGTTGGGCCTACTCGTACTCACGTAAGCCAAATTCCGACACATTAAGATGGATCAATGGTGATGGAACCTCCGAAATTGGACGTGAGAACAACTTAACAACATGAGACGAATCTGTTCGAACTTCCGCGAGATATTCGTAACATGATTGTG
>CAIGRP010085848.1:0-10159 GCA_903798385.1 Fraxinus cuspidata | reverse complement strand
CAATGGAGCAATCGCGCAAGCGAAGAAACCAAGGTTTCATCAACGATCCAAACATGGGTGATACCATCTTATTAGGGAGAATGTACAAAGAAATGACGTAAAAATAGAGCTAATTCCCACAGATGATAATATTGCAGATCCATTGACAAAGTCGTTGTCGCAATATAAGCATGATCTTCATGTAGAATCTTATAGTATTAGATACATGAGTGATTGGATCTAGTGCAAGTGGGAGTTTGTAAGTGTTATGTCCTAAACCCAATCGATTTAGGTTGTAAACACTTTGATATATTTAATGCATTTTTCTGGCAAGATCTATTCTTTGTTTAAATTCTTTTCTAATGAATTATATTAAATAATAGAATCCATAGATTTAAGTCTTTGCAATATATTATTCACAAGGAGTTATGATTGTGAGATACAAATTGCAATATGACTGAATCGTAAATCATCAGTGGTCGTAAGTAAAAATGAGTTATGGATATCGTTATTACGAATAGACCATCATGTGTGGCATTTCTTACTTGCGAAGTAAGTTGCTGATCTCACAAGCTAAAGTGTTGCGACACTTAAATGAACACGTTATAGAACAAAACATTGGAGACCAGCTGGGAGATTTCACATGGATAACTATCTGAGTGTTAGTGGTTAATCTCTAATGTTCCATAGTGAAATTTGTCCTTTGATTTGAGGTCATCATAGTGCCTTATATGAGGACAGTCATACTTTGGTGGTATTGGATGTTGCTCTGCCAAGGGTCGTTAATGCATCATCGTTCGGTAGGTCAAGAATCATATGAAGGTTGTGAATGATTAATAGAGGATTCATCACTCTTCGATAGTATGAGATTATTATCTACATTTTATCTAGTTAAGTTGATAATGAAATCCTTGTCCAAGGTGACCTCAAAAGTCAAAAATGAGTTTTTTAGATAGTAAGAGATTATAATTTACATTTTATCCAGTTAAGTTGATAATGAAATCCTTGGACAAGGTGAACTCATAAGTCGAAAATGAGTTTTCGACGACTTAACAGTGGGATAAAGGATATGATTGATAATTGAGATTGACACATACATATCTCGTAATTGATCAGATCATATTGACGAAAGGATTATAGTTTCACGGTAAACGAACAAGCTTGGTTTTGTCACATCACTTGACATTTCTCGTCACATGTATTGCCCTGACACATTGCTAGATGTCAATCTAGGACGATGAAAGTGAATTGATGATAAATTAAAATGGGTGTTTTAATTTATCGACTTTGATTAGAACAAAATAATAATTCACATCGTTAGATTTCGTGATTGAGAACCTAATGGGTCACACACAAGAGAGAACCCGAAGAATGAGATATACCAATTAATTAATTGACAAGTGTTGGATAATTAATTAATTGAGCTGCTTATTAATAGGCCTGAATTAATTAATGATTAATTAATTCATGGACCATATTTAATTAATTTGATTAATTAAATATTGGACCGGGTTAAGTTTAAAAGACAGGCCAAACTCGCTTGAACTTATATTAATAGGCTGCTAAAGTTTGAAAATTGTAGATAAATAAATCATTATTCGTGTTAGCACAGGAAAAGAAAACCTAGCCGCCATTCTTGTTCTGTATGTGGATCACCATTGGATGCTGGACAATTGGATAGCTTGGACTGCAGATCGTGATCATTGAAGTTCAAGAATGTATAATCCTTATCACAATTTCTATCTAAACACAATGCAGATCCTTGATGGGAATTGAAAATTGTTTTATTTTTCGCTGTGCATGATTAAGTAAATTCCCAACACAAATTCCTTTCAATTTATAAAAACTTGCAGTTTTCTTCTCGAATTATCATAGATTATGATCTTGCAGTACCAATTGATGTACCTTAGCGGAATTGCATCTGCAACTGCATACTTTGTCAACTTCTCCTGCATTAGCTTTCTGTTTGCATGCTTCCAGTGGTTTTTCGCAGCTGCTAATGACTGTGCTTTTAGTAGCTCCCCTACATTCAGTTTCCAGGCAGTTAAACAAAAGTATGGTCTCCTTTTGTTTATATTTTATCTAAATGCTCATGATTAACAAAAATAATTTCCCGCAATTGAAATGTACCTAATATAATTGATATTTGGAGTGATTGGTTAGGAAAATACTAATGATGTCCTTCCCTCCAAAGGTTCTATTTCGATTTTGGACGCAATGGGACATAACAGGGGGTGCAGGGGCACCGAGACGTGGCGCTACGCGCCAAAAGCACGGAAGATAGACTGAATGGCCGGCGCCACCTATGTTGCGAGAATTTTAACCATGTTTGGTTTCTTAAACGGTTTTATGTTCTACTTCATTCATAACTCTAAGATTTGGCTCCTATAACTACTCCACAAGGTATAAGCTCTTCATAAACTTAAGAGAGACTCAATATAACAATCAGATCATTTTGTATACACTAGAAACTTGAGAGAATTGTTTAGATTTAGATTTAAAGTATCAAATCTTGTAAAGACAATTTTAGTTTCTAGGTATAATAAATTCTCCTATTTTTCTACAAAATTCTTGGTGGTTGTGTGATTCGTTATTTTTCATATTGTCCATATTTTCTCGTTTTTAATTATTTGGCCGGATTCTCAAAAGCTGTATCAGAGCGATTCTAGTATCTTTTTTGGTTCATAACAAGTTGTATTAGAGCCATGGTTTTTTAACGGTTTCTTGGGAGGTCCAAATTGGTTATTAAAACGAGGTTTGAACAAGGTCGATTGTTTCAGGAATGGCAATTATGAAGTTTGAGATTCCACTTTTAGATCATAACAATAGACTTTCTTTGTGGCAAATCAAGATGCGAGCGGTTGTTGCTCAATTATATTTTGATGACGCTTTGTTGGAGATAGATAGAATGACCGCAACAATGACTACGAATGAGAAGCAATGCAAAGATCGGAAAGCCCTATCACATGTACATCTTCATCTTTCTATTCAAATTCTTCAAAACATGATAAAGGAGAAAAGTGCCGCTAGGTTATGGTTAAAATTGGAGTAGCTTTACATGACAAAGAGTTTAATAAGAAAGTTACACTTGAAGAAGCGCTTATATTCTCATCGTTTGACGGAATGTGGATATTTGGAAAATTATCTATTGGTGTTCAAGGAAATCGTCATTGATTTGGAGACAATGGAGGTCAACTATGAAGAAGCGAATTTGGGGTTGATATTGTTATGTTCGTTGCTGCCTTCATATATAACTTTTAGAGATACCATTCTCCATAATCGGGATGCTCTTACTATTGACGAGTTGTATGATGCACTTTATTTTAAGAAGATGATGAAGCATCTGGTCATCGATTTTGAGGTCTAGGGAGAGGGTCTTGTTGTTCATAAGAGGAAGACAGGTGGTCATGAAAAGGGCAGAGTCAAGGATAACAACAGTGGTAAAGTCTATTGGTATTATAACAACAAAGGGCACATGAAAAGAGATTGTTACGATAACGGAACATGTTTGCTACTAGAGATTAGAAGGAACAACCAAATTTTTTTGATAATGTCTATCTTGCATCAGAAGACAGTGAAGGAGATCTTGTGACGATTACTAAAGGTGCCTCCAAACCTGACGAAGATTGGATTCTTGATTCGGCTTGCACTTTCCATATGTATTCAAATCTGGATTAGTTTTCTTCATATAAATCAATTATAATGGGTTCTATGATGATGAGAAATAATAAGCCTTGTAAAATAACTGTGATTGGTAATGTCAAAATCAAGATATTTGATGGAATGATTAGAACACTTGGCAACGTTCCACATATTTTAATCTCTTTGAGTAATCTTGTATAGATAGGAATTTAATCTCTTTGAGTAATCTTGATTCAAAAGGTGCATCTATAACGGTGGAGGTAGAGTTCTGAAAGTTAGCAATGGTATTAAGGTTGTGTGAAAGGGACGGAGAAAGTCTTGGTTATATGTGTTAGAAGGTTTGGCAATCATTGTGGATGCAGCTGCAGCTTATTGTTTAATAAGCAATAACTCAGGTAGAGTTGGTTGTGATCGGATTGTTCGTGGTGGTTTGAACAATAACACTGGAGAATTTTCTAATAGCTCACGTGGAACTTGTTACGATCTTGTTGATCATGTTGCTCGTGGTGATTCGAGGAGGTTTACTAACTCAGTTGGAGTTGGAAGTGAATAAGATGACTCAAGAAAGTATGGTACGCATGGTAGTTCTACTGGTAAGTAGGGCTTGGATTAGTTCACAGTTGCTGAGTATGCTCGGTGGGAGCATGGTGTGCACAATAGAGGCATGGAGTGTCCGGAAGGGGCATGGTGGAAAAATTGGAGAATGACTTGAAGAGTTAAGATTTAATTCCTTGCTATAGAATTTGTGTCAATGTGGAGTTTGTTATGTTTTGTGACACAAATTTCACGTGATTTGAAAATTCAATTAATAGAGGAAGTTTAGCTAATTTTGGTTTAAAAGTTCGGTTTGATAATGGATCAAATTTCATCAAGGATTGGGAGTTTGATTGGGAAAAGGACTTCAGAATGGATAACGAATTGTTTTGGACGCATTGGGATAGAACCAGGGATGCAGGGGCGCTGACAGTGCGGAAGAGCGATAGAATGACACCGGTCTCCAAGAACTTTAATCCTATTTGGTTTCTTATGCGGTTTTGTGTTCCATTTCACCCATAACTCCAAGTTTTGACTCCTATAAATACTCCACAAGGTATGGTTGTTCATTGACTTAAGAGAGACTGAAGATAACAGTTATATTATTATTGTTTACATTAGAAACTTGAGAGAATTATTTAGATTTAAATTGAGAGTATCAAATCTTGTAAATACAATTTTAGTTTGTTGGTATAATAAATTCTCATCTTCTTCCACAAAAATCTTGTTGGTTGTGTGATCCATATATTTCATATTGTCCATATTTTATCAACTTTAATTATTTGGCCAAACTCTCAACAAGTGATATCAGAGCGATTCTGATATCTTATTTGGTTCACAACAATAATCTTAGGAGAACAAAAGTTACAAAAGATATCAGAATACCAGATGATAAGGGAATGTAGTACTCGACATGACTACAACAATGACAAAAATGAAAAAATAAACTAACTATTTTTTGAAAGATCAATTAATAAATTCATTAGATATAGCTGGTTATGTAATCTTGGCAGCCTTAGATGTTGCCATGGTACCAATTATCTTCCACCAGCTGAAATGGTATCACGTACTTGTGGCATACATAATTGCTCCATTTTTGCCTTCTGCAATGATTATGGTTGTGGTCTTACAGGATGGTCATTAGCCTCAAACTATGGCAAAATCTTGATCCTCGTGTTTAGTGTATGGTTTGGTCTTGATCAAGGAGGGGTTGTTGTTAGTCTTCCTGCTTGTGGTGTGATGATGAGCATTCTATCAACAGCTTCTGATTTGATGCAAGACTTCAAAACAGGATACTTAACACTTTCCTATCCACGTCCCATGTTTCTTAACCAAGTTTATGGGATTGCCATAGGTTGCATCATGTCACCTTTCGTCTTTTGATTTTTAGCAAGGCAGACAATGTGGGCGACCCCAATGGATCTTATCCTGCACCCTTCACCTTGATGTACCGTAGGATTGCCCTTCTTGGGGTTGAGAGTTTCTCTTTTCTTTCGAAAAATTGTGTCAAACTTGCAGTCGGATGTTTTGTTGCAGCTATAGTAATAAATACATAATTTATATGTTTAGTCTTAGTCCAATGCGCATGGTGCTTATTTACCATAGACATGTGCATTGGGTGCTTGATTATATTTATTTGGAAAAGAGAGAACAAAAAACAGGTAAAAGAACTTAGACCTGCTGTTGCATCATGCCTTATTTGTGGTGAATCTTTGTGGGCAATTCTAGCTGCTGTTCTATCATTAGTAGGTGTTAATGCACCACTCTGCATGAAGTTTTTGTCTGCCTCGACAAACAAGAAAGTCGATGGTTTTCTAGGCGGCTGATTATTTAGACCTAATCAATAGATTTTAGGGAAAAGATTATCTTCAACCTACATTGAGTCAATAGATTTTAGGGAAAAGATTGTCTCTATGTTTCTTATGTAATTTTTCGTTTCCTACTTTAGAATCTTTGTTGCGGTGGTTATTCTATTCATGAATACATAGAACTATAAGTTAATTATTAGATCATTTTTTGAAATCCAACCAAACTAATATCATTAAACAAGATCACTACGCCCAAAGTGCATAAGAAATAAAGAAATACAATTAGTCCAACTAAACAAATAATGTTGAAAAATAATAGCTCATGTCCACTTTGTTCTTTTCAAGAGGTACAAGATGACAAGATCCATTGCTAACTTCCTACAACAAACTAGAGATATCACTCAACAATGTCTCATTCGGCACAAAACAAAATTCACATGCCAAGCTTTTGACTATCAGCAAGCTATAAGTTTTAGTAGCAAAACGAAAATCACAAGCCAAGCTTTAGACTCTCGCCAAGCTATCACTTTAAGCCACCAGTAGATGGGTGTCCATTTCATGTAGCAAAAAGAAGTCACCCTCTAAAAGTCACCGCCTCCACAGCCTCAACCGAGAAGCACCCTACCCTCTTCGCGCATCTACAATCACACCCTCAGTGTCTCCTATCACCGTACCCACTCCAATAAAACTCTCACCCACCCTCATCGCAGCATTTGTATTGGAGTTTTAACCATTATCTTTAAGTGTTGTGCCCTAAATCCAATCAATTTTGAATACAAACACATTTAATATGATTAATGCATTATTGTTTATAACATATCTATTATTTAATTGAATTATCATTCTATATTATTTAGTTGAATTATCATCCTAATAAATTAAATTAATAGAGTTAATAGATTCAAGTCTTGGTAACTTATAATTGTAAGGTACAAATTACATATGGCTAAATTTTAATTTTTCGTAATCATAAGTAATAACAAGATATGGTTATCGTTATTAAGGATAGATTAGTACGCGTGATATTTCTCACTTGTGAAATAAGTAGTTAATCAATTAAAATATAGTGACATCGAAATAGATGCATGAATGTTTTGTTAAGAGAACAAAGCATTGGAGACTCCAACGGAGATTCTACATGGATAACTATCTAAACGTCAATGATTAATCTCCTCTAACGTTCTATAGTGGATAGGTCATTCGACTTGAGGTTATCATAGTATCTCATAGGAGAGTCATACTTTGGTGATATTGAATTTTGCTCTGCCAAGAATCGCTAATACGATATCGTTCGAGTATGTCAAGAATTATATGAAAGTTGTGAATAATCAACAAATTATTCGTCACTCTTAAATAGTAAAGTATGATCTACGTTTCATTCAATTAAATTGGTCGAAATAAGTACGCAATTTGAAAAGAGTTTTTGACAATCTCGTAATTGACCATATCGTATTGATGAAGAGATTATAATTTAATGATAAATGAACAAGTTTGACTTTATCACACCACGTCACATTTCTCGTCACAAGTATTGTCCAACACATTGTTAGTTATGAGACGACAAATGTGAATTAATTAATTTAGTTGAATTAATGATAAACTAAAATATCTCTTATTTTGATAAGATCATAATAATAATTCGCGTTGTCCGACTTCGTGATCTGAATCACACATAAAAGGAAAAACTAGATGAATAATATTATGAATTAATTAATTGATACGTGTTTGACATTTGTAGAATTAATTAATTGAAATGTTTATTAATGAGTTTAAATCTTGGAACAATCAATGGTAGATAGTTGTTGGTTTCTTATTTCCAGCTTTTAAGAAAATTGATTTTCATCTTCTAAAATTTGTTTTTTTTTTTTTTGAAAAGAAAAATAATTTTTGATAAAAATGAGTCGAAAAGTGATGAGTGTAGCGATCGTCGAGAGCGAAGGCCCTGCTGTAGCAACCTGCACGTTGACTTTTGGTACCATCCAAAAATTTGTTTAGGGTGTCAAATTGAATTTCGCGGGCGAAGGCCTCACCTATAATTTGTGAAATTGTGGATCCTTACCTGCAATGTTGATTTAGGGGTCAAGTTGCAATTTTAAAATAAAGTTTTGCAATTTGGGAAATTGGGGGCTCTATTTATAAATTTCAAATGGGTCAAAAAACAATTTTCAAAAAGGGTTTTGAATGCAATATTGAAAAGGATTTTAAATTTGATTATCAAAAGGGTTTATCCTAAATTTTCATTTTTTACTAGAATTTTAATTTTGACCCAAATAAAATTTTATTTAAAATTTACGACTTTTTAAATTATCATTAAAATTGGATTTAGTTAAAATTTAGAATTTTGACCACAAATTGAATTTTCTTTTGTTTAAGAGTTTTATCCTAAATAAAAATGTTAATTCAATTTATTCTAAAATTTTAGAATTAGAGTTGAACTCTAATTTGTTATTTAATTAATTTGTTTCTAATTTAAAAAAACCTGCTAATTAAACTATTGATTCATTTGATCTTAACTAATTTAGACAATCTTAGTTTCTAAAATTTGAAATATATTTTTGTATAGTATTAGATATTTTGTATATAATCTTAGATGTCATATAAGGAATGTATTTATATGATGAATGTATATTTAGCGGAAGAAATGGACTCGATCATTGTTTTCGGCCTTCGAGCCTTTTATTCATTTTGGGCTTGCAAGCTCTTTATTAATTTTGGATCTACATATCTGTTATTATTATGTGTCCAATTCTTTTAGGCATGTGTGCCAAGTAGTATATGGTATATGTTGTAATTGAATTAATTGAAGATGCAAGAAAAGGTAAAGAACATTGAGTCCAGCATTTTATGATTCAATGCTATGTCCCTAAGAACTGAGCAACTAGTCTTTCTTTTGATTCAAGAAGACTAAACATATAATCGTTCACACTATTATACGTATGTTCATATGCATGTTAAAATATGTATATATATATCTTATTATGATAAGACATCTACATGTTAAAACCCTGCGTTAAAAATATTAAGTTGGGCATATTATTCGCTTTCCATCATTGTAGTGAAAATCAGAGTCCCTCATCGATATCAACTTGTTGAATACAAAGTTGGTCCATTAGGGATATATTTAACGCAATGAAATATTAGATATTTTTAAATGACAAAATTTATTTTTGGTTGAGTTCAATCAAGTAGATAAATTTTAGGGACATAATTAAACTAATACATAACATAAAGAGTTATCAACATAATGGTCAAGGAGTTGCATGGATATACAATTGATAATAATATCTTTTTTAAGGAATTTGAAGGAGGAAAAGAGACAAAAGAGAAGACATCTTTTTTAAGGAATTTGAAGTAAAAAAGGGTATTTGTTCTCTTAGTTTTTAAAAGTGTACTTTCTAAATTTATTAGTCGTATGCAGCCTAATTTCCAATAATTAAAAAGAGAAAAAAGAATTAAAGAGGCTAAAATCTGAGTCCCCTCTAATGTTGGGTTTGAGGCGTGAGCGTCAGTCACCTCGGTCCAAAATCAGGCCTGAAAGACCATATGCACTAGTAAGTGAACTTTACATGACAAGATACAAAGAGAAGCAGTTGTCAAAACATATGAAGTCAAATTAATACAGTATTGGGCATTGTCAATAATTTGTACCTATGGACTTGTGTAGCTTAAAAGCCAGTATGCAGTGTAACTGAACTTCACATGAGAAAATACCAAGACACGCATTAGAAAACAACGCATTGTGGGGGTGGAATAGCGAACTCCTCATGAGCAACTGGTTTGTCTGTAGAAACCCCGTCAGAAAATGGAAATTAAAGAAAATAATTAGCTTAAAACATGTAGTGGAATGAATACACTAAAGGGTACCTAAGCACTTGTGTAGCTTAAAAGAATCAGAAAGGAACAACTGTTAAACAATTTTGTTTTCTTCGATCTTAGAATTTCATGCAGTAAAGAAACTGCTTTGCTTTTCCATACCGATCATCGAATGTTCAAGTGACCAAATGGCTCTGAGTGTTTCTTGGGTGCAGGTTTTGCCACTTCAGGTGTCCCAAAACTTTCCAAAACCACAAAGTTTCGTCTCCTGCTGCTGATGCAACCGTGCATCCATCCGGGCTCTAAATCAAAGACCACAAGAAAAGGATCAGACTTAAGATGTTAAAAGATGGTAGCATTACGTTACTCTTAGAATAAGATAC